>ML367511.1:0-24445 GCA_005239505.1 Nicotiana paniculata
AAACTATTCCAAGTGGCGACTCTAATAAATAAAATAATCCCATTTCGAATAATGTCACTTTAACTGGAAGAACTCCCGTACCCCCTTAGGGTGTATAAAAAAAGAGGTGTGACACTATAAATATCGGGTATTATCGCTCGACCCGTATTTTATCCCAAATCGGCAACCTTCAACGAAACTCATTTTCTTTAATTCGTGTACCCTTTATCCATCATGACACTTAATTATCGCTTGTTATAAATAGCATAAATACTTTAACCTCAAGATAATTTCATCCCCGAGTCTACGTCGATTAACTGAAGACGAAACTTTAACGTACGAAAACGCGAGATGGAACATCCTTCCCCCCTCCCCCCCCTCCTTAGAAACATTCGTCCTCGAATGTTTAACTCCCCGGGATCTATATAACCTTGGCAGAGTTTCCTTTTTAACAATACTTCTACCAACTCTTCTTGTAGAAACATAATAATTCGATGCCACATAGGACCACAATCATCAATAACGACAATGGCCTCACACGACCAATGGAAATAACTAACACAAGAATCCATACATGTACTTTAAGGTTATGACGTATCTGTCGGACCCTTCTCTGGAGGAGGAAACAAGTAGGGATATCTAGACTTTATGTCTTCCTCGGCCTCCAAGTTATTCTTCTACATTGTTGTTTCTCTAAAGTTTTTTTCACCATAGCTATGTCTTTAGTTCTCGATCTCCGAACGTGTCTGTCTAGTTTAGCAATGGGAGTTTCTTTATATGATAACTGCTCTGTGACCTGATCGTCGTCAACTGACACAATTCTAGAAGAATCTCCAATACATTTATGGAGCATAGACACATGAAAGACTGGATGTACAGAATCCAAGTCCGAAGGAGAGTCTAACTCACATACTACCTGGCCCACTTTGCGTATGATCCTATATGGTCCAATGTACCGAGGGCTAAATTTCCCCTTTTTTCCGAACCTCATAACGCCCTTCATCGATGATACCTTTAGGAATACCCAATCGTCAACCTGAAATTCCAAGTCTCGCCGCCGATTATTCGCATAAGACTTTTGGCGGCTTTGAGCTGCTAATAGCCTTTCCTGTATAAGCTTAATTTTCTCGATTGCCTGCTGTACCAATTTTGGTCCTACTAACGTAGTTTCCCCAACATCAAACCACCCTATAGGCAACCTACACTTCCGTCCGTAAAGAGCTTTATATGGATCCATCTCAATACTTGAATGATAACTATTATTATATGCAAACTCAATAAGCGGCAGATGATCGTCCTAGCTACCCTTGAAGTCTATCACACAAGCCTTTAGCATATATTCAAGTATCTGAATAGTACGCTCAACCTGTCCGTCTGTCTGGGGATAAAATGGTGTACTAAGACTTACTTGAGCCCCCAGTCATTTGTGGAAGGACCTCCAGAAGTTAGCTGTAAATTGAGCTTCTCTATTCGAGATAATAGATATTGGATGAGTATCTGTTAGTAGGTCAATAACAACTCAATTTCTCACTCTGGCGGGAGACACGGAAGCTCATCGATAAAAACATGGGAAAACTCATTAACCATAGGGATAGATTGAACAGTTGATGACTCTACTTTCACAGTCTTTATCCAAACTAAGTGATAATCATAACCTGTTCTAATCATCCTCATTGCCTTATGACAGGAAATAAATCTACCTCTCGGCGATGCCGTATTACCTTTATACTCCAAAAATAGGCTTTCCTAGAAATTAGAATCGAACCACCTTTGTTCTTCAAGCGCCACGTACCTCATCCTTGTTTATTATCAAATCTATCACGGGCCATTTCGGGCCACATCTATATATAGAAGTAATAATATTAAAACATAGCTCGCATAACTACTTTAGAAAAAAGGTTTATATACATAGGGGTCGACCAGGCCGTGGACATGTCATACCCAAAACTATATACAGGATACTGTCTGCAAAACCTCTAATTAAACACAACCATAATATATACAAGTCGATACAGGCTCCCTACATCCTTATAAAACAACCTAACATATGCAGAACCCTGAATCGGTAATACTCCTAGAAGATAGAGCTCACCAACCAAAAGCTGACAACTGGAGGAAGTCTACAGTAGAGGGTCCTTATCTCGTCCGATATGAGAGCCTCGATCAGACACACTTCGAAGCGGAATCTTCATATCCTTATCAGTTATCTTCCTCCTCTTAGTATGACTAAAATCATCTTCCTCTGCGTATCCCATAACATACACAGATGAACCTTGATTGACGGATTCCCAAGATTGTGGACTATCTGGAACCTCAGAAGAGCTGGTGTCCGCAAATACCCTAACATAGTTTTGAGCCTGAGGGAAACCCGATTGTGCCAATCCATGCACTACTCCCCTCATATCCTGATCAACAGGTTGTGATAATGAAACTAAGGGCCTTGGTGAGGTTGGAACTCCTCTCAACCCATCTGTTGCCGGAGTGGTTGAAACAGCTCGAACAAATGACTTATATGGATCCTCCTCAATAGAAACAATGAACTCTGATGGGTCCGACTCCATAGTGTAACTTATATCTCTTTCTAATATTTTCGTAACCTTCTGACCTGTGCTAGCGGCTTGCGCCTGTCGTCTAGTAGTAAAAGGCATCACTAAAAACATAAATAAGGTAAAGATTAGGAGTGGGTACTTATGACTCAGTTCTATCGCACAATCTGGATTAGAAAAAAAAGTAACCATCCTAAATATCCGGTAGCCTTCTGTCTATAAGTGTGGTGTAACCCACACCCATAAACAAGACTCTACTAGACACGATCTGTAGACAATCCTAGGACAGAACTGCTCTGATACCAATTTTGTCACGCCCCGAACCTGGGGGACAAGACCTGCACCCGGTGCCTCACCTAACCTTGCGTACCAACTTGCAACTAAGGAACTCTGAACATGTGATGTCATACTTTGTCCATGGGCCGCATTGCAAGACAACTGCGAATGGTGACTAAATAACAATATAAAGCTGGGCCGACAAGGCCGTCATAACTAGTACAGCTGGCAAACCAACAAAATATACATTAAAGGCCTACCAGCCCAACATACTGCACTAACTGACATGATATGTCTACAAGCATCTACTGGTGGATATACAGTGATCGGAACAGCTCCCCCACCTACTCATAACATATATACATATATACACAAGATGTACATAAAGCTCTAGACCCAAAAACTCCGAAAGGCATGGAGCTTACCTATCAAGCTGAACTCGGGCAACACCTAATGAGGAGGTCTACCCGTATGTCTATCTGAACATGCACGCATGAAATGCAGTGCCCCCAGAAAAGGGACGTCAGTACGAAATAATGTACCGAGTATGTAAGTCAATATACTGAAAGCTGAAACTGAACTGATAATATAATAAGTGAAAGCGACTGGGAGTCAAAGATAATCTAAAGATATACTTGCCTGCTAATACTGACTCAACTCTCTCAATATAGTAAGTAAAAGCTTTCCGGACCTAGAAGGCTCGGTGTGTATATATATATATATATATATATATATATATATATATATATATATATATATATATATATATATATATATATATATATATACACACACTCTGCCGTAGTAGGCTCGCTCATAGGCTCTTAGCCATACTAGGCTCTGTATCTCGACCAACTGGGCTCTTTCATAGGCGCTCGGCTACAGTAGGTTCGGTATATAACTTACCATCTAATCAGAGGTTGCCCAATAGGGGTCTGCCCATCGATTATAGCTCGATGGTAATGAAAATACTGTAATGATGTATATATAGACTCTCTTCTCTCTTAACTGGAAGAGCGAAATACTCAGTTGATTATTGTGGTTCCTATAAGGAGAGTATTGTAACTTACAAGACTAGAAAAATATATGTAAATTTCGAGATATGAATTTTTCTTTATGACACGTTATCAAACTCGTATAATTACGAGATCATGCCAAAATGAAGTAAAAGCTTAGCCTTAACATACATGGAGTAGGGAAAAATTCATAAAATATTCTTAGAAAAGATTGTATCGTACTCCTTTAGAATCGCAAAATTTTACGTTGCTACGATTTTAACAATTCTTGTTGGAATTGTTTGCAAAGTCTCGTTGGAAGCTTGTTTTTCGTATATGGAGCTTAGCGTTATGTTCTTCATTACTATGAATTTAGAAAGAAATACTTATATGACTTATAATTCACCATTTACTCTCTGACCAAAAAATGAACTTAAGCTTTAAAGAGACCAAACTTTAAAGAAAACAAAAACTTCTCATAACTTTCAGTATATTACACTTACACGTTGCTCACTTTTAGATAGCCACTAACCTTATATGACTACTTAGTCATAAATCTTAATTGTGGTCTACTGCCACATGGGGAATGTGGTGGGGATTATTATTCTTTACCCATTTATTAGGTAATTAGGTAATGTTTCATTATACGGTAATTAATCAATTACCCGTATAATTAAAAATTATCTCAATTTACTTAAAATTTTACTTATTATTATTTTTAATACACTTTATACATTATTCTATCATGGTCATATGGTACCTTGTATGATACTATAAAATATCGGGTATTATCGCTCAACCCGTATTTTATCCCAAATCGGCAACCTTCAACAAAACTCGTTTTCTTTAATTCGTGTACCATTTATCTGTCACGACACTTACTTATCACTTGTTATAAATAGCATAAATACATTAACCTCAAGATAATTTCATCCCCGAGTCTACGTCGATTAACTGAAGACGAAACTTTAACGTACGAAAACGCGAGATGTAACAGTATTTTCTAGTGAAATTTATTCCTGTAAGCCCTGTTGATTGTATTGTACTGTTTGTGGCTAGATTCGGGACATTTGGAGGCCGATTTGCAAGGGAAAGGTGTGTTGGAGTAGAGATTTGCTTCGATTGGGGTAAGTAACAGTTCTAAATTTGGTTCTGAGGGTATGAAACCCCGGATTTTGTGTCATGTAATTAGTTTTGAGGTGACACACATGCTAGGTGATGGGCGTGTGGGCGTGCACAGTAGAAATTGGGACTTGGTCCATTCCATGGAACCGTATAAATGATAAATTAGTTGATATCTGTAAATTCTTCACATGATATAGAAATTGAAGTGCAAGACCTGTTAGAAACATGCTTAGGCAATGTGCTGGTAACGAAGGGGACCTCATAAGTTGTGCTACATGTTAAATTATCTGCTAAATTGCTGTTGTACTCAGCTTCCGTTTTACTTGCATATCATATCTCAGTCTCTTTTGTTCCTTGTTGATATATTACATCATTTCTGTTTGAGCTGATTTTCATGATTTCTGAGAGCCCGAGATACTGGAGAGGTTGGTGATTGAGTGCCGAACTGTGAATGATATATGTATACATGTGGATCAGGTTGCATGCCGCAACGAGGCTTATATATATATATATATATATATATATATATATATATATATATATATATATATATATATATATATATATATATATATATATATATATATANTACACACATGGGATCAGGCTGCACGCTGCAATTTGTTTAATTGATTTATGCCATAATTGGCTTGATATAACACTCGGGCTGAAATCGAAGTTTGTACACACCCTCAGTGAGCGTAGGTACCTACTGAGTACGAGTGCCGAGTGCCGAGTAAAGGGGACTTAGTAGAGCTCCTATGTTGAGATTACTGAACTTGAACTATAATTGTAAAGCTCGTCACTACTTTCAGTTCTTTATTTAGTCTTGTTACTTACTGAGTTGGTTGTACTCAAGCTACACCCTGCACTTCGTGTGCAGATCCAGGTGTTTCCGGATACGGTGGGTGTTGATTTCGCGCACAGTTGATCTTCTGGAAATTTCGAGGTAGCTTCCGGCGTTTTGAAGACCTTGTCTCTCCTTCCCTATCTTTCCACTTATAGTATTTGGTTTCAAACTATATTAGACAGTGTTTTCCAGAATTATGATGTATATATGCTCATTTACTCAATGACACTCCGATATTGGGAATTTTCACGTTGCGTTTTGGATTTTGTATTCTGTTATGAGGAGTTTTTGTTATTTAAACTGTTTTAAATCCATTTTTTTCTTATGTGATGGAGTTATTCATAAGTGTCGGGTTGCCTAGTACCACGATAGGCGCTATCACAATCGGTTCGAATTTTGTATCGTGACACACCCAATGGTCCCCTCCTCCTCCATTGCCTACCGACTTGCGAAAGTATACAATGACAATGCCAATTGCCAAGACATGATAAGTGCCTGATTATTAGATGCCTACTTGTTCATTATCTGCGGGTACTTAAAACTTAAAAGAGTCTCTGATGGTACAATAATTACTATGACGTTCTCTACTTGTAGAACTTGGACTTCATAATAATTCGGATAAATTTCATGGGTGGTTATTCAGCTTTTGTTTATTATCTAAATTTTTTTTTTTTTTTTGATATTTAAAAGTCTTTCAATTTTGTGTTCATTATCCAAAAATTACTTTTGCGTAAAAAAGAAAAAGTTGAATAACTTTTACGTAACAAAAAAATATATTTTTGAGTAATGAACACAAAGCTGAATGACCACCCAATAAATTTGATGATCTCTGGGAAGAAAGCGGCAAACTTGATTCTGCCTCCGAAAGAAACGGGAGTGGAGAGCTTTTGTCTTTTGACTTGGGCTCAGAAGGGTTCTGCGGTCGCTTACGTTAGTGCCAAATGAAATGACCGGCAATCTGGGTATTCTCTAGCTTTGAAGATGTGTGACATTGTTTACGTAACAAATATAGCAATGTAGCTGTAACTTTATCAGAAATTTAATAAAGACGATGAATGTGCATCGAGGTAAGATTAAACTAAAACGCAAAAGTAGGGACTAGGGAATCATAGCCCGACAAAGGGTTCGGTCCATTTGGGCGCCCTTAGGTTTAGAACATGCTACAGTTGGTTGTTTAAGACTAGAAACTTGTCAATTAGCACCAGTTTTCAAATGCTTAGGTAATCTGATTGCTACTAGTAATTTGATATGGAATATGTTGCTCTGTTTCCAAACTTTGGTCCGTCGATCTCTGATGGTAGGGCAATAGCTTGGGTTGCCACTCGACATGATCTTCCTTTCCTTTACCTTTAAACAGTTAGAGCCTCTTCTCTTACAAGTCCTTATCATTGTTTTTGGTCTGTCAGTTTTATTTACTCATACGTCTATTTCCTTTTGGTAGCAAAATCAGAACATATTAAAATTATGAACGTAAACTACCTAACATTTTTAAAGAAAATATTAATTCTAATTGTACTCACTGCTTGAAGATATACTTGAAAGTTGAAATTTGTAACAGACTTGTGGTGGGAAGAATTTTTGTGCAGACCTTATAGATGTGGACACCCGGGAGCATTTCGGCGCTTAGAGTGGACATTTGGCATTTTGAAGGTTTTAAAATTTTCAAAGTTTGGTTTGAGGTGGACTTGGTGTTATCAATGTCCATTTGGAATTCCGATCCTTGGAATAGGTTCGTGTCATGATTTGTGACTTGTGTGTAGAGTTTGGCGTCATTCTAGAATGTTGAAGTATGAATCAGGCACGTTCGTCGTAGCTTGAATGTTTGAAAGTTTAATGAAAAGTTTCAAACATTGATTCGTAATTTTGATGTTGTTTGGTGCGATTTGAGGCCTCGAGCAGGTTCGTGTTATGTTTAGGTATGTGTTGGTATGCTTGGATGGGGTCCCGGTGGGCTCGGGCTTGAAACGATTGAAATCGGATGAAAATTTTAAATTGAGGAAATGCGGGTTTTGGCCTACTGCTGGTGCGACCGCACCTGCAAAAAATTGGGTGTATGTGCGGAACCGCTAAAGCGAACTGCTCAACGCAGAAGTGGAAGAGGGGTTTGTGGGGAAGGTTCGCAGAAGTGATGTTTGGACCGCACTTGCGATGGCACATATGCGGCTTCTTGGGGTGCAGAAACGAGGGAGCTTGTCGCACCCGGTATGTCGCAGGAAAGGGGCAGCTTCCGCAGGTGCGAAGGGCGGGCTCCGATGCTTCACTGCTGAAGCAAAGTTTTAATCGCACAAGCGACGCCGCAGGTGCGGCAACTGTTTCATAGGTGCGAAAGATCGCTTGGCAGAATTGTTTAAGAACGAGATTTGGCTCTCTTTCTTTCATTTTTCACTTGGGTTGGCCGAATATGGGGAGCTATTTTGAGGGGATTTTCATCAAGCAACACGAGTTAAGTGATTCCCACATATTACAAGTTAAATACTTGGATTACATATAGATTTTAACATGAAATTTACGCAAATTAGTAAAAGTAGAAAACCTAGATTTGGTATTTTCGGATTTTGACCACGGAATTGGACATGGAATTAGGGATAAATTATATAATTGAGTTCGTGGTGTTATGGGTAATGTTAATCTTCAAGAATTTTCGGAATCAGGGCAAATGGGCCCGAGGGTTTGACTTTATTGACTTTTCGAGTGGAGTTGAGAATGGTTATAAATTGATTTATTACGAGTATTGGAGTATATTTTTATTGGTTTGCACATTGTTTGACTAGTTTCAGATCGTTTGACTTTGAATTGAAGAGTTAGAGAGGCGTTGGAGCCGGTTATGGAACTTTGGAACGAGGTAAGTCTCCTGTCTAACTTTGTGAGGGAGAAACTACCCTCTAGGTAATGTAATTGTTATGTGCCATTGGTTGTGGGTGCTACGTACACACGAGATGACGAGAGTCCGTACGTAGCTAAAGTATGTTTATGTACGGGTAGGCTTAGGACTTTACCATGTAATATTTGATATATTTGAACTCATCCTGCTAGCTTAATTAATTGAAATTATAATTGAACTTGATTTAGAAGTATAAACAATATATATATATATATATATATATATATATACACACCTTAAGTTATTTGAGAAACGATAAAGGTTATACTCGCCTTGTGTTCATATACTGTATCGTAAGCTCGTTTCTCGTAATTCCATAATTCCTTTCCTTTCTTGTAGAGCGAGCCGAACGCCTCAGCAGGATTATATACCACACTCTCATGGGAGCGGGCCGTTCGCCTCGGCAGTTTAATAGATGCATTAATAGTTCGTGCCGCTCGACCTTCGGTAGTGTACATGTTATGATGGGATTGAGCAGATCGCCTCGGTAGTATCGTATTCTTTCTAAGATCTGGTCGTACGACCTCGGCATAATCGTGCGTTATATTGCTAGCAGCCCGAATATTCGCGAGATTTTCCTTCCACGAATGCCTTGCATTTTATATGGATTATCCGTCTGTCATTGGCACTTGATAATTCTGAGCCGTCGAGATAGAATACGAGATTGAGAAATTGATATTGCTAAAAGAAATTTTGGAAGATTGTGTTAGTTAGGGATTTACCTCACTACTATTGTTGTACTCTTATATGTTTATGATTTACCATATTGATTTACTGGGCCACTAGCAAGTGTCAATGTCGACCCCTCATTACTATTTCTCCTGGGTTAGGATAGATACTTACTGGGTACGCGTTGATTTACGTACTCATACTGCACTTCTGCACTAAATGTGCAGGATTTGTTAGATTCATTTGATGATCGACTTGGCACGTAGGCGAAGGTGTTGAGGAGACTTCATGTGAGCTGCATTCCAGGCTATCCATCGCAATCCACAGAGTCTCTATTGTACTATTTATTTTATCTTGTCTTATTTACATTCTAGACATATGTTGTATTATTATGGTATCCTTAATAAATACTCATGCACTTGTGACACCAGGTTTTGGGGGTATCTACTGGGTGTTCATTATTGTAGTTCGCGTAATTATTATCATTTCACCTTGTAATTTATACCTTATACGGAAATTGGAAAAATAAAATTACGTGTTTTCTATGAGTACTAGGCATTACACTACAATGCGATTCATGATTTCGAAAATAGAAAAATGAGTAACTAAGTTGATTAATCATCGTTCTCTTGCCTTACCGCGGTGTTAGGTGATATCACGACTTATAATGAATTTTGGGTTGTGACAAATAAATATAGATCAATTAATGGACATGATACTGACATCACTAGACGTGATGAAGAATATGCCTTTGTAAATATCTGAGTATCAGTAGTAGCCTGAAAAAGCAGGGCTTGAAAAATATTTGGTAATGGCTGGAAAAAGAAAGTACTCCTATTTGAAATTTAGTCGTGTTTGAACATGAATTCCACTTGGAAAAAAAATTGGGAATTAGTGAATAAAACCTATTAGGTTTGTCATGGCAGCAGAAAGACTTTGAACTCTTCTCACTCCTCAAAGTAGCGATCAACAGTGCACGCTGGCGATTGCCCTTCATGGACTCCACGGCCGGCGTCTAGCCTCCCCCCGAGGTTGGTCCGTCGTCTTCCTTCCCTCCTCAGCCATTACCAACCTCTACAAACCCTAATACAAACCCTAATACACCTAAACCTATGAGAATTTATTAAACCCTACTATCATAAATACGCCCATGCAAACCCTAGCTACGCTACCATTGAAACCAATTGAGTTCCTTCATGGAGAACCAGTTGTGAAGTGGAAGAAATAAGAAGTGAAGCAATCCATCGTACAACAAGGGCTTCAACTTTCAGTTCTGGGGAAATTTTCATATGGGAAGCCTGTTATTGGTGAATTACATATAGTGATTCGAATTCAATGTGAGATTAGTGGTCATTATTCAGTTGGCTTGATTGAAGACAATCATGTGTTAATTAGGTTGTCTTTATTGGAGGATTATGTTCATCTTCTATCAAAGCCAACTTTTTATATAAAGGCTCAATTAGACATGTGGCAGATGCGTTCTATAAAATGGAATCCATGGTGGATACCTGATGAAGAGACTCCCATTGCCATAGCTTGGATTAGTTTTCCAGAACTTCCGGTAAGAGATGTGTATTTTCATTAGCTCGTGCAGTTGGTAATCCATTACATGTATACCTAGCAACTCAAAATGGGACTCGACCTAGTTGTGCTAAAGTAAAGGTGGAAGTGAATTTTCTAGGTAATTTCCTTAAACATATTAAGATTGTTGAAGAAGCAGATGAATCTGGGCTAGAAGAGTTTAAATGGATTAAGATTAATTATGATTATATGCCTAAATATTGCAAGCCTTGCAAGAAACAAGGGCATAGTAAGGCAGAATGCAGGGTAATTCATCTTGAATTACACAAGAGATTTGATGAAGATATTGAGGATCAAGGCAAGGAACAAATAGTTATGGTAAGCAAAGAAGCAATTGATACAACTGCAAATTCAACAAAGGTTTTGTCAAGTGGAAAGGTGGTTGGTAATCCTTCTACCAATCATGCCAAGCAGGAATGGATACAAGCAAGGAAGAATAAATACCAACGGGATAATCGGGGTCACATTGTTGATAAAAAACAAGGTAAGGAAGCTGACAAGGATAAAGGGAAGGCCAAACTTGAGGAAGTAGCAACCAAGAACAAGTTCAATGCATTAGAGGTTGAGGAAGTTCATCAACCTATTCAACAAATTACTGAAGGCAAAGGTGAGGATAATAACAATGGTAAGAAGTAGGAACATGGGGAAAAGCAATCCAAGAAGGGACATGAGAAGGAAAAAGAAGGCAATACCGGAGTGTCAAGCCCTAATCCTAAGGTTTATGGGGTTAGGGTTGGGAAGGATGCTAATACTAAACCGGCTGGAGAAGATAATCAATAGGAACTTACACGTGTAAAGAAGGAAGCAGTTGAGAAAATGTTGGAAGATCAGCATAATGGGAACTTAGCTAAGGTTAATCCTATTGTTCCTAGTGATCAAAGTACTGATGAAAAAGATAATAAGGAATCCACAATCGACTGGGTTCATAGAAGGTTTGGAACTAGCAAAGAAGATCTAAGGCAACTCAATGTGATACAAACCAATCATGTCAAGATATTTCGTCTCAAGCATTTGTAGATTCTGGGCAGCTTGAGGACCTTGATGAGACAAACTCAACAAAAGTTGTAGGGAGTGACGCAATTGAGGTAGATGATGATCAACTAGGCATGACAAAGACAACATGAGACAAAGTGAGGGATAGCAACCCACCTGGCGATAGGCTGGCGACGCCAGGCCTAAAGCCAGGCTCCCCAAGCGTTAGGCTGGAGACGCCAGGCCTAAAGTCAGGTACCCAGGCGTTAGGCTGGCGACGCCAGGCCTGGCGCCAGGGTCACCTGATGAAGCAACAATATTAAACCATATCCCTAGTGCAAATGGAAAGATTGATGGTGTTCCAGTGTATGCATTGGAGAACAAACTTAATGGAGATGATAATGTGAAGGTTAAAGATGATACAGTAGGGTCAGACTAAAGCACAAGCAATGGAAAGAGTGGTGATATCAATAGAACAGACATTTCTGAGCAGCCTACAATAGTAGTTCCTCGGCTAGGCAGTGTCTATGAGCAACAATTCAAAATTATGCATGATGTTGCTTCTTCTATGGTGAATATCAATGAAAAGGTTGATGAGCGGGTAATTGTTCCAAGAGCAACTGGGGAAATAGAGGAAGTGCCTATGGATTCTGGTACTGACCAAATTATGTCGCTGCAAATTAGAGTTCCACAGAAGACTCCTCCACAAAAATTACATGATTTAGTTACACACAATGTGACACCAATTGATGAAGACTTAATGAGACAAAATCCAATAGAGGATGAAGGAGATGATGAATCAATAGTAGAAAACTTTAAACAAGTCGCCAGGGAAGGAGATTTATCACCCACAGCTAGTGCTAAAGGACGTAAGAAAACTAAGAAGTATCAGAATAAAGAGCTACCACAACCTTCAAGAATAATGCCCAGGAAGGCAGCTTCTCTATCTAAATGATGATGATCAAAACATTAATATGGAACATAAGGTCTGTGCATACACAATAGGCCTTTCCTAGGGTGATCAACATGAATATGGAGCATAGTTTTTGTGTAGTTGCATTGATGGAGCCTTTTCAAAAGAAGAGATTCATTGATAGATATAGAGGAGGGTTGAATATAGAGACTGCTTATGCAAATATTAATGGGCAGGTATGGTTGTTCTTTGATGCAGTGGTGGAATGGGAATTAGTGGAGGATACTGAGAAACAGGTGACTGTGAGAGTGTTTCACCATGATCTGGGGCAACATGATGATGACATTTGTTTATGCAAAATGTTCAGCAATGGAGAGGTTTTGTGGGATCACTTGTATTACTTAGCAAGTGATATGAAATTGCCATGGTTGGAAGGAGGGGATTTCAATGTGATATTGCATGAAGATGAGAAAATAGGAGGACTGCTAGTACACCCTCCTGAATATGAAGATTTTCCATTTTGTGTAAACTCGTGTGGTTTATTTGAGCAAGGATATAAAGGAAGCCCATTTACATGGTGGAATGGGAGACCCAATGCTGCGTGTATATTCAAGAGATTCGATAGGATCTTTGTGAATATGCCATTTCAGAACATGTTGCCAAATATTGAAGTTGAACATCTAATCAGAACTGGATCAGATCATGCACCATTGTTAATGACACGTGGGGATCAATTTTGTCAAGCCTTTCAGGCTCTTGAACTTTTGGACTAAGCATGCTACATTTATGGATGTGGTGAGGTAGAATTGGGAAGCAGATTTCATAGGGGATCCATTTTTGATGTTCAAGCAGAAGCTCAAGAGGATGAAGGCAACACTGTCAAAATGGAGTATGGAAATATTTGGTGATATCTTCAAGCAGTTGGAAATTTTGGAGGACATTGTTAGGGTGAAAGAGATGTTGTTTGAAGAATAGCCTACAATTGAGAACATGATTGTGCTTTAAAAGGCTCAATCTGAATTGAAGAAATACTTGAGTATTGAGGAGCAGTATTGGAAGCAAAAAGCTGGGATGACTTGGTTTGCTGAAGGAGATAAGAATACAAGTTTCTTTCACAATCATGTCAATGGCAAAAGAAAGAAATTGCAACTGAAGAGGATCAAAAGTGGAAGTGGGGTATGGATTGAAGACCAGGAGCAACTAGCTACAATTGTAGTGTATTTCTATCAAAAACAGTTCACAAATGAAGGTGATGCATCTGACTTCTCCTTGCTCAATTGAAGAGGTAAGGACAACAATTTTTGAGCTTAGTGGGGAGAGTGCTAGTGGTCCAGATGGATTCACTGGCCTGTTTTATCAAACATGCTGGGATGTTATTGGTGCTCATATACACAACATGATGCCACACTTCTATGGAGGAGCTACACTTCCTAAATCCATAAGTCACACCAATCTAGTGTTGCTGCCTGAGAAAACTAGAGTTGAGACCTTTCCTGACTTAAGACCTATTAGCTTGAGCAACTTAATTAACAAGGTCTTGTCTAGGGTGTTACATGATAGATTGGAAATTTTTTTGCCTTCTCTAATATCCCCTAATCAATCTGGATTTGTGAAGGGTAGGAGTATATTTGTGAACATCTTATTGACTCAAGAAATTATCACTGACATAAGGTTAAGGGGAAAACCAGCTAATGTTGTGATCAAGCTTAATATGGATAAGGCCTATGATAGGGTTTCATGGAAGGACTTATTGCATGTACTAAGGAAGATGGAATTTTCTGAGCACTTCATCAACATGGTGTGGAACTTGGTGTCAATTAACTGATACTCATTATTGGTGAATGGGCAGTCCTTAGGATTATTTAAGTCTACAAGGGGTGTGAAGCAAGGGGATACTCTATCACTAGCATGTTTCAGCTGAGGTACTTTCCAGGTCTTTGAATAAGCTATTTGAAGACAGGTCATTTGTGGGATTTGGAATGCCTAAGTGGTCTGATCCTTTAAATCACTTGACATATGCTGACGATACTATAATTTTTGCTTATGCTCATCCTCAATCCTTGAGCAAGATTATGGCGGTATTGGGGAACTATGAGAAGATATCAGGCCAGATGGTCAACAAAGATAAGAGTTCATACTACATCTATTCAAATATTCCTAATGGATTGTGTCAGGCGGTTGGAGCTATTACATGATTTGCAAGAGGTAAATTCCCCTTCACATATCTAGGGTGTCCTATTTTCTATGATATAAGGAGGAAGGAATATTATGAGGATCTTATCAAGAAAGTAAAGGCTAAATTGCATTCATGGAAAGGAATGTTGCTGTCATTTGGAGGAAAAGAAACACTCATTTCTAGTGTTTTGCAAAGTATGCCAGTCCACATGTTATCAGTCCTTCATCCAACAAAAAATATCCTGGAGCATCTTCATAAGATTTTTTCTAGGTTCTTTTGGAGCACAAAGGAAGAAGGGAGAAGTAGACAATGGTCTTCATGACAAAATCTTTGCCTTCCTAAAGAGGAAGGGGGCCTAGGTTTTAGGTCCTTACATGATGTGTCGAGGGAATTATTTGCTAAACTACAGTGGAGGTTTAGGACCACAAAATTTTTGTGATCTAATTTCATATGGGATAAGTATTGCAAGAAGGAGATACCAACTGTGGTGCAGTTTAGAAGGGGGTCTCATGTTTGGAGACAAATGCTGAATGCTAGGGAAGAAATAGAACATGAGATCATATGGGAATTGAAGAGTGGAACAACTAATATTTGGCATGAAAATTGGACTGGATTGGGTGCACTTTATCACGTATTACCTGAAGACTTTCCAATCAATGAAGATCTTCAGGATGTGACAAAATTGTGGCAAGGTGAAACATGGGATGATCAGCTGCTAGATCAAACCTTCAATGAGGAAATTGTTGAACATATAAGGCTAAATGTGCATTATGAAGGTAGTGAGGGATATTAGGATAGACCATACTGGATGCCAACTCCTTCAGGCAAGTTTAGTGTTAGCAGTGCCTGGCAAATATTAAGGTATAGGGCGGATCCTAATAAGGAATTCAAGTTAATGTGGATTAAAGGCGTACCATTCAAGATATCCTTCTTCTTGTGGAGATTATGGAGGTAGAAAATAGCCACTGATGACATGTGGAGGAGGAAAGGGAAAATGGTGATGTCTAGGTGTTGGTGTTGTCAGCATCCCCAAGAGGAATCTATTGAGCATATATTTGTCACAAGTCCTACTGCCTCTAAAGTATGGAACTTGTTCATGGGTGCTGCTGGAATTACTGTGCCATTGATTCAATTGAAGCAGTTTATAAGGCATTGGTGATATGCTCAATGTTTTCCAAATTTAAAGCCATTGTTTCAAGCAGTACCAGCTATTATCACTTGGGAACTTTGGAAGAGAAGAAATGCAGGTAACATGGGGGTTCAATGTCCACAAATAGGGTGATTCATGAGATCAATAGGACATTGCATCAACTGGCAAGGGTGAGGTATTCTTGGATGCCTAATATTCCATTGTTATGGCCACACATAATTCAATATTTTGAAGGATATAAACCAATACTGATCACTACAAGAGTAACATGTAAGCTTCCTTTTCATGGTTGGTACAAATGCAATATATATGGAGCCTCAAAAGGAAATACTGCTAGCTCATTAGACTTTTGTGTGAGGAATGATGAAGGTGACATGGTGTATGCAAGGGCAGTAGACTTGGGGGTGACAACTAATATGGTGGCTGAAGCTAAGGCTATTCTTCAAGGATTGGAATACTGTGTGGAGCATGATCTTCACCCTCTCATATGGGAGACATATTCATTAGTGATGAAGAAAGTGATAGAAGGGGAATGTGACCCTCCATGGGTAATTGTAAGTGGTGTTAAGAGAATTATAGAGATGAAGGGAAACTTCAATGTGATGTTTCAACATGTGTTCAGAGAAGGCAACTCAATGGCGCATTTTATATCTAACATTGTGTTTTCTTTGCAGGTACATTTGAGTTTCACTCATTCTCTGAACTGCCTAGTGCAGAGAGGAGGTTGATTAATTTAGACAAGTCTCAAACTCATAACATTAGGGTTATAATAGCAAAGAGAAGAGCCCAGACTGATGGCTTCACAATATTGGAATCTGCACATACCTGCATGTTTCTTTTATGTCTCATTCTGTATGCTATTAAGGTACTTTCCAGTGGTATTAGCATAGCCACATGCTCATTCTGGGGGTGCTTTTATAGTGTACTGGACCAATGTGATAAGAAGGTATTGGATGGTACAATTTATTCTACTTCGGATATGTTTAAATATTAAGGGAAAGGTTGAACCTGTTATGTTGTATCTCTGGAGATTGTTGAATCATTTCTCAGTGGTATTAGCATGGTTTCATGCTCAATCTGAGGAAGATTTAGCAATGTCTACAATGATGTCGACATTAAAGGTTCTGGAAGGGAAGGATCTGAGCTTACAAGATCACAAAAATGCACAGTTTCTAATGCTTGAGTATGCCTCAAGCCTGGCTTTTGCCTTGCAAGGCTTGCTTAAAGCCAACCCCAGCCTGGACTTTGCCTTGCAAGGCCTTCTTAAAGCCAACCCCAGCCTGGCTTTTGCCTTGCAAGGCCAGTCTAAAGCCATCCCAGCCTGGCTTTGCCTTGCAAGGCCATCCTAAAGCCAACCCCAGCCTGGGTTTTGCGCCAGCCTAAAGTCAGCCCCAGCCTGGCTTTTGCCTTGCAAGGCCTGCCTAAAGCCAGATATTTTTACAAGTTAAATTTGATGAGTGCGCATATGATTAATACTTGGACAAACTCAGTACCCTGCATATGGAGATCATATAGTAGCTACACTTGGAAAACTATGCTGGCTTCAACTCTATGGTGGAGTTGTTTGGAATTCATTTTAGCCTATGGACAGTATACCCTGGTGCCTGGTGAGAGCTTGATAGGTGCTGCTTGGTATTTACCACTGGCAATTGGATTCACATATACTGACGCGAGAAGGAAGCACTCAGCTTATTTTGTTGTAATAGCTAGTTCATTAGACTTTAGCTTTTCTATCTTTTTAGTAGCTAGTAGCTTCATGCACTTCTATTTTGGTTTGGATATTTTGTAAGCTTTGGACCCATATTGGGATTTTATTTATATATTAGCCACTAGGCAGCCTGCCTAGTGGTATATTTGTTTTAAAAAAAAATTATTAGTATTTCACTTGAAATACTTCTCAAACAAATTATTTAGAGCATGTTTGGAAAGTCATTGAAAAATTGGATTTAGGTGTAGTTACACAATTTGACATGTTTGTCTGGCCAAGTAATTACTTGGTCTGCCTAGAATTAGGTGTAATTGGAGAGGTGTAGTTACACTCTCCAATTCTTAAGGGGGAAGTGAGAATTGATGGTAATTACACTATGTAATTACACAGTTACTTTTTAATTTCTTTCCTTTTTTATTTTAATTAATTTTCTTTATAACTTTTTATTTCCATTATTTTATTTTATTTTTATTTTACTTTATTTTTTTTAATTTTAAAATATATTTTCATTGTACATTATTTATTTTTTATTTCTCTATTTACTTCTTGTGATTCCATGTAATTGCCCATATATTTTATTTCTTATTTGTTTATTTTCTTCATTTTGTGTGACTACGTTTTTATTCTAGTTTTTCAAACTATACATCCTAATATTAGAAATAATAAGTTGTTAACAAACTTGACATATAACCAGTGATGTCAGTAAAGTAGAATTTCGTTGTTGAATAACGTTATAAACTTATTATGTTTCCTAATCTTAAGTTGTATTGGAACTTATTTTTATGATGTTGGAATTTGACATATGTTAAATTTCTTTTTTTGGGATTTTAAAATTATGTTATATTTATGATTCCAATTTACTTGTTTTAGTAGTATTGACTTGTTATTTCACATTGCATGTTGTTCACTTTTTAGTTAGAATTGATAAATTAGTTTTGTCAAATATTTGCATAATTTTATGAAAATATATTTATAAATATTAATTTATTTTATGAAACATGAATTCCATGATATTTTTACAAAACGTATGTTTTTAGTTTTTATAGTTAATTAAACTAAATATCATTAATTTGGAAAATATATATCAATACTATATTATTTATAAAAATATGATTACTAATTAGTGTGCATTCAAGGAAAAATATGCATCTTAAGTACCAAACCTAATATCATTTATACTTATAAAAAATTATTTATAGGTATATATTTATTATATTAACTTTTAAGTTTTGATAATTATTTTATTTAAAATTCAATTTAATTGTGTAATTACAATTGTGCAACCAAACAAGACGCTTGTAATTACATTGTAATTACGTTATGAGTCGTAATTACTAGGCAGACCAATTCCAACCGGGTGATTTTTCAAACAGACCCTTAGTATTTCACCAGTATTTCAATTACTGAAGTTAAGCATTTGCAATTTGCAAATACAGATGATTAAACCAGTATTTCCGAATACTGGAATAAAATACTTAATCCTGCAATTCAAAGCAAGAAAGACTAAAAAATAAACCAAGCTTATTCGAAAAAATAAAATAATATTTGGGAGCACTCCTTACTTTTTGTTCTGATAGAATCAGTAAACGAAAAGTAAGGAACCAAATTCGAATCAAAGAGAGTTAGATGCATGTGTAGGCAACCAAAAGCACAAAAACAAATTAAAGCATATAATGGGACAGGCCCTCTGATAGCAAATATTACCTGTTATTTCTTGTCACCCACAACTCCCAAAGAAAAAAAGCATGTGGCATGGAATGTATTATGCTCCATACTTTTGGCCCCGGTACTTATCCTTTCTCTCCACAACTTTTTTCTTCTCAATCCTTAATCATGTTAATCTAAGGAAAAAAACTAACAAATCAAACCTTTCTTATTTTGGAAACTAATAAAGCAATCATGTCCATTAATTAATCACTTCTTCTTGTTCTTTTCCTTGCCACTTGAAAAGAAAGAAGTTAAACCAAACAAACTTGCTGAAGGGACATTTAGTACTGGGCTGAATTTAACTCCATTGTTGTATGGAACTTTCTTCAATGGAGGCTTTTGACAATTATTAGATGACACGGATTTTGAAAAGTGTCTATGTGAATGCTGCTTGTGACTTAAATTATCCTTTGATGATGACGAATTACGCTTCACACTTGGAGTTGAACCAGTTGAATTGCTTCTTGATAAAAGTGGCAATGGACATAAAGTTCTTGCATAACCATTCCCACAATTTAAGCTACTACTTCTCTTGAATCTCCAAAATGACTTTGAACTCTGCTTTTCATCTATTGATTCAAGAACCCTTCCTGTTTTATATTCGATTGAATCTTCAATCTTGGAATTCGAGCTTTTGACAGTATCAAGAATATTGTTTGTGTTATTACTACTACTACTACTATTCTTGCATGGAGGCAGAGGAGAGGGTGGTGGCATTGGACGTTGCTCTATTTTTTTAAGTGGAGCAGATGAAATTCTTCTCTTAATTTCAATTGGTAAAATCTTTCCATCAAAGAAAAGCTCATCAGCTGACGATGATTCAAGATCAAAGCTTTCGCGAAAAACGCAAAAATCAAAATCAATACTAGAGGAAGATGAAGTTGATCGAATGTGTTGCTCCACAGGAACATAGTCTGTTTGTGAAATATCGAAGGAGATCCGAGCTGGACTCATTATAGATGACTCATCAGATGAACACAGCTCAATTGCCATCGTAATTGCCAACAGAAAAACTTTGAATATGAAAATAATGAATGCAATTATGTTAACAAAATGAATCGAAAAGGACACTAGGTCATAAAGACTGCACTGACAATATTTTTTTTTTTTTTTGAAATTCCAAACCTAACAAATAAAGACCAGAATAAAACCCCAACTGTCAATAGTACTAGAATTTCAAGACAAAATGGTTGGAAGATAGAATATTAAGAGGAGGACGTTAAATAGTAGGAGAGGAGTATTATTGAAGGAAAAGGATTGAATGAAAAAAGGACCGAAAGTGAAGAGAAAAGATGATGAATAATGAGAGAAACGTGGGGAGGAGGCTAATTAATGGAGGCTTGGACATGAAGATAATACAACATATAGCAGGTTTTTAAGTGATAACTACTTGTGAAGCAAAGAGAAAAGAAAAAGGGAAAAAAGTGATAACTACTTGGAATTGGTCTAGGAAGTTTATAGAAGCGACGTGGGCGGGGGTGGAATTGTGAACGGGTGGAATAAGTGCTATAGTAAAAATTTATCGGCACACGCAATATTTACATCAAATATATTAATTTATCATGGTTAAATACTTAAATTAACAATAAACTAATGTGAAATATGTATAAATTAGTGGTGATTCAGTGTAAGAATATGACATGTGTCATATACGGGCCAACCATAGGTTAAGGCCAATAAAACCATGCCTTTAGGCCCCGTATTTCTAGAGACACCAAAATTTATCAAGTATTGTTATAAAATTATATACAATTATTAGTGCATTTTGTTACCTTTTGGTTTTTTTTTTTTCCTCTTCCACGTACATCTACTCATTTTTCCTTTATGGCGAGTTCACTTTTCAATTTCAACTCGATGTTTCTGAATCAATTCGCCGCACTTGATTTATTCCATAAACTAGAGAGCAACTCCTTTGAGATTACATATAGAATCAAGATATTTGTTTTTGCAATCAAAAAATTCAAACATTGGAAGAGTTGTACCTTTTTGGTAAATAAAATTTTAGTTACCAATTAATATTTACAAAACAGAAGAAAGATATAGCAAATACACACTGGACATACGGCCCCAGGTGTATCGACTTCACTATCCTATCTTAACTATCGGGATATAGCTCTAAAGCTAGTATACATCAGTTAAACACACGAGTAGTAATCTAACTCTTGCAAATGTCTCGCAAGTTTCTGCTTCAGTTCTCCTCTACAATGTATTTCTTGGACAATAACTCTGATCAACACTGATGCATTCCTACTCTTAGTTTGAAAGATTCTCAGGTTTCTCTCCTGCCATATGCGATATATGGATCCTGCTAAGCTCATTTTGTAGACTTCAGCTGCTGCATTCTTTCCTCTATAGTGTGAGATTGCCTAGTCTATCTCCTATTGCCAGCTCATAGGTAATCTTTGTATGCCTTGACTTGTAACAGTGCTCTCCATACTTGCGCAGAAAAGGTACAACCGAAGAACAAGTGATCAATGTTCTCTACTGTAGCATCGCATAAAGCAGAGCTCAAATCTTCCAAGCATTTCCACTTTGCTAGCCTCTCCTTTGTAAGCAGTCTGCCCCAAGCTGCCAGATACAGACTGGAAATCCACTTTTGGGGAACAGAATTGTTGCATACTAACCTTCTCTATTGATCTTCTGAAAGTCACCCCTTAACTTCAAGTATATGTCTTTAATGGAAAACTTCTCAATTCTTTGTACCTCTTCCTCAGTCCAGCCGAGTGCCTCAAAGTATTTTCGCGTCTTCAGTATCTTTTATACTATCCAAGAGGCCTGCTTTGGTTGAGCTCTCCACATTGTGCTTTATTTTCCATAATAAATATGAACTCATTGGACCCACATCTTGTCTTTATTCTTACATAAGTTTCACAAGAGTTTACATATAGTCGCCTTGTTCCATGTGATCACATCAAGTGTATTAAGACCTCCTGCTGACCTAGGAAAGCATAGTTTATCACATGCAATCAATGTCTTTTTTGATAGCTCTACACCTCCCGTCCACAAAAATCGTCTGGATACAAATTCAATCACCTGGGTGATCTTCTTTGGTAGGGCAAAGATCTGAAACAAGTAGACTTGAATAGAGAACAGAACACTCTTGATCAATTGGACTCTCCCAGCATACGATATGAACCTTTTGTGTTATTGATACTCGTTTAGATCTAAGTGGTACCCCTAAATATTTGATAGGAAGTGAGCCTTGCGAGAAGCTTAGCATGTGCAATATTTGTTGTTGAGTTTCACTGCTTATACCTCTAAAATATATAGAACTTTTTTCTGCATTAGCCATCAAACCAGTTGCTCGAGAAAACTCCTGAAAATATGCATATAGCATCTGTACAATGTTCATCTTAGATCATTTTGGGTGATAGTTGAAGTCGTGGTTCTTCCTTAGCTGCTTAAACAACCTTGTAAGGTATTCCATGTCTAGAACACATAAGAAAGGTGAGAGGGGGTCTCCTTTCCTCAATCCTTTCTTTGCTGGAAAAGGAGCAATTGGATATCCATTGATTATTATGGAATATGACACAGTCCTTATACATCTCATCATCCAATCTACAAATTTAGCTGGAATTTGTAAGCATACTAAAATCTGCTCCAAGTAATCCCATTCTAGTGAGTCATAAGCTTTCTTCATGTCTATTTTTAGTATGCATCTTGGTGACACTCCCTTCCTACCATATCCGATAGCTCAATATAATGTTGTCATTAATCAATCTACCAGGAACAAATGTAGACTAATTTTTATCGACTATCCAATCCATAACCTTTTGCATCCTCTTAGTAAGTACCTTTGAGATAATTTTGTATAGCAACATGCAGCAAGAGATTGGTCTGTACTCTGTGATCTTTGAAAGATTAGCCACTTTTGGGATAAGGGTGATAGTAGTGCAATTTATAGCTTGATACAAAGTTGCTTTGGAGAATAATTCCTGGACTGCTACAATAACTTCAGTTCCTATGACAAGCCAAGCTTTTTTAAAGAACAGGGCATTAAATCCATCACATCTAGAAGACTTATGATCATTAATATCTTTCAAACCTTGATATATTTCCTCATTTGTTATAAGGGCAATCAACTACAATTGTTGATCTCTAGTCATTACTGTACCATCCCTCATGATAGTTGGATTGATTGCAGGTAGTGTTTCTGCAACTGAGCCTAATAGTTGCTTATAGAATTCAATTACTTCTCCTTCGATGTCCTCCTTTGTTTGTAGAAATTCCTCATTACTACTAATGAGACTTGATGCGAGACTAAATTGCATAGTTTAACATGTGATATACCTTACATTTTATGAGCATTAATGATAAAATTACACTTGTTATGTGCTTAATGGATTTTATTTCATGTGTAGGTGAATTGTAAATGGAAACGGAGCTAAAGGGATTCAAATACGTCAAAAATACGCAAAAGGAGACGCCCAGACGATAGCCGGGCATTTGCCCCATAAAGCCTGGCCTCCCTGGCGTTAGGGGGCGTTTACCCCATAAGGCCTGGCCCCCCTGGCGTTAGGGGGGCGTTAGGGCCATAACGCCAGCCCCCCTGGCGTTAGGGGGGCGTTAGAGCCCAAACGCCAGGGGTCCCCAATTTCGCCCAATTCCGAATTTGACGAGTTAAATGTTTCCCGGTTGAAATAGAAGTCTCCCACACGGTTAGGGTTCGCCCTAAACCTATAAATAGACTCATAAAACACAATTAAAGGGGGATTTTCGTGGATTAACAGTAGACAAGAAGAAAATTCCATTGAAGAGCAAGAACACGATTTCTACAATCTAGTATTTCTTACTTTATATTTCAATTATGCCATTGTTTGTAGTTTTGTTTTCTTCAAGACATGAGTAGCTAAGTTTTAATCTAGGGTTTTGGAAGAACCCGTTGGGGATGAATTTCTTTTGATATTAATATATTTT
>ML367512.1:0-47173 GCA_005239505.1 Nicotiana paniculata
AGGAAATAACAGACAATCTAGAATTAGGGAATTTAAGAATAAGTGTACCGAGTATAACCTTAATCCAAGATTCATGCCAGACGAAATTGTTACTAGGTGGAATTATGCTTACATATTTTTAAAATGATGCTAAAAATATAGATTTTCAATAACTGAAGTTGATAATGCGCATTGTGCTGATAGAAACCGTATGTTAACACCTGCTACTTGGGAGGTCATTAATGATGTTATTCAATTTTTACATAAATTTTATATAGCTACTGTTGAGTTTTCTGGAGCATACTACCCTACTNACAAATTCAAAAAATATTCTTTCCAATTCCTTAGATTTACTTAATTGACGCTGTTTTAAATCCTTTATTAAGATGGTTGATTGTCACCAATTAATCAATGCTTTATATACTTACATGGAGGTTGGAGCAACTGAAACCCCAAATATTTTTGCTTGTATGAACAAACTAAATGATAATTTACAACAATTATATAGTAATTATGCAAGTATAGTTGATTCTGTTGCTGTTAATGCCAATGTTAATCCCACTATGTAGTATACCACTTCTTTAGGTTCCACTACTTTGAATGATGATGAAATAGTTGATAGTTATAATATTTTTTCTACATTTGCTACAACTCAAACCAGTAGCAGAAACATTGATGAACTTCAATTCTACTTGCAGAAGCAAAAGGAGATTCGCACAAAGGAATTTTCAGCGTTGGGATGGTGGCGTGAGAATGAAAAGCAATTTCCTGTTCTTTCTGCTATGGCTCGGGACGTGCTGAATGTGCCAATTTCAACTGTTGCACCAGAGAGTGCATTTATTCAAGCAAGACAACAACTAGGAGACACCCGCCACTCATTGGGAAGCAATGCTTTGGAAGTTTTAGTATGTTTCAGAGATTGGATTAGATCGGAACGAAGAAATCAAGGACGTGAAGATGTTGATAGCCCAGAAGACGAGGAACTTGGAGATATATTAACACATGGTAACCCATCTGAATTTAACACTCCAGAAGAAGGACAATCAGTTCATATTGATTATGAAGAACTTACAAGGGCAATGCAAAACCTTTGAATTTACTACTTGTCGAATTTGGTACTTAGTTATAACTTGTAAGTTGTAAGAGTTGAATTTTGAAATTTGAAAATTAAAAATTTGAAATACATGTTGTACTTGCAATTTATAAGTGCATTTTTTCCCATAATCATTGTTATCTTTATATATTTTACTTTATATTTATATAAATTACAATATATGTACAAAAACTTGAAGAAAAAAATTAGAAAAACTGAAACCCGGCCCGGCAGTACCCCTACCCGCACGGGTTCATTTTTACCCGGATAAGCCCCAACCCGTTAACAATTAACCGGTAAAAACCCGTAACCCCAACCCGTCCGGTTAAAAAAGAATGTAACCGGCCCGGCCCACCCGTTAGACACCCTTAATTTAACCTCAAAACTCATCATTTTTTTAAGAACACTTAAAGGTTCGGGCATATGTCCAAGTCCCATATTTTAATGCGGACCTCCCATGATCGTCGGAACACAGATCCGGATCCGTTTACTAAATATGTTGACCTAAGTCAACTAAAACCAAATTTTAACTCTAGAAATTACTGTTTCTCATATTTTCACATAAAAGCTTTCTGGATTCACATCCGGACTGCGCACGCATCGAAGTAATTAAAATTAGTCTTTTTAAGGCTAATGAGCCTGGAATAGTGTTTAAATTTATAAGATGAACCTTTGGGTCATCACATTACATGTACCCCTATAGTCTCAAAACATCTCCACAAAACTTTACTCGGGACTTTATCGTAAGCTTTTCCTAAGTCGATGAGCACCATATGCAAGTCCCTCTTCCTCTCCCTATATTATTCCATCAATCTCCTAATAAGGTGAATGGCTTCTGTAGTCGAATGCCCCTATATCGCAAACACTTGCATGTGATAAGTTAATTGAGCTTATTTCACGTTTAATTCAGATGTTCATAATTGTATTTAGTTTATAGGAAATATCTTATCCCTTGTTTAGCTCTTGTTTGGCTATAATTTTTTTTTTTCAAAAATATTTTGAAAATATTGTTTGGTTATAAAAAGTAACTATCTCTTGGGCAATTTTTTAAGATGTATATTTCAAGTTTCAATAAATGGTTTAGATTAGTTTTTCAAGTTTCTAGACACAAAACTTCAATTTCTTTTCAAGTAAAATACATGTTCAAATGCAATTATAACTTTCAAAAATTATATTTCAAAATTTTAATCAAATCCATATCCAAACTCTAGCTTAGTTTCCTTGAAGTAAATTTAAATTAGTGGGAAAGTAATCTTTAAATTCTAAATAACTGAATTATAAAAAATACTCCACTTAACCATACAAGCTCTTACTCTAATATTATTACTCCCTCCGGTCTACGATAAATGATCAATTTACTTTTAGCACGCTTATTAAGAAAATATTAAATTCTATATAAAAATACCTAGTATGATTAAACTATCCTTAATTAAATATTTAATGTGAAGAGTAAGAAAATTATTTAGGGATATGTATATAAGAGTAATTTTGTAAAAACAAATTGAATTCCTTCTTGATTATATAAATGAATACTTATTTTAGACTAAAATAAAAATACAAATTAACTACTTATCGTGAAAAGGAGGAAGTAATGTAAATTTTCACACGATAGGTGAGATCAATTACACTGCGCCTTTACCTTTTCTACTTTGGGATTCTATTACTCCATATAACTAAAAATTATATTACAAGGTTACCTCGTATGAGCCAATTTTTTTGAGTTTTGAAATCCTGCAGCGCCCAAGTAAAAATAATAAAAATTATGATTTTGGATTTGAAGGGTGTCGATTTACTAGCTACTACACTCCAAAATTCCTGTCCCAAAATTACTGCTACATTTTCTGTAACCTCTACTTAATGTGTTACATACTTGTCCCTTCTATTTATTTTCGTTTTCTGTTTTGGCACGAAATTCACTAAAAATTTCAACTACTATACTACTTTGTTTATTGTATTTTGAATGTGATGAAGATTTGCTATGAGACCCCACTATGAGAATGGAAGGTGTCATTGCAGTATTTAACTTGTCTTTTTCATTTATATAATATAATTTTTGTCTCTTTTTTCTTGGGAATCATAAACTTTTGCCAGTAATTATGAGTACCACAGTGAACTTTATATTTTTTTATATAAGTATTATAAAGTGAATAGAGACAATTTCAGCTTCTAAAGCAAATTTTAAATTTAGGAGGGAATTTGATACAAAAATCCAAGATTTAAAACAAAAGGGAAAAGAGATAGAGATAGAAAAGAATAGGGGATATAAAAAAAGGGAAAGAGATGGATTATTATGGATATTAAAACATCTTACTTTTATACTTTATGCTTAATCTTTCTATAGAATTTGTTTAAAATAATTTTTAATGATTGTCCAAATTATTGGTTGGACAATGTAAGCATCCCAACAAAACTAGTTAGACGGATTTTGGCATTTTATAACTTTGTTCGTATGCTTTTTCAATTAATATATTGTTATAAAAAAAGTTGGCAGCAATATTGACAATATTACATATTAGTGATCATATATATATAATGATCAACTTTATTTGAATAATTACATCAATGATGAGATGCAGCAAAGGCCACACCAATCTTATGCGAAATGATTTGTTGAGAACAAAAAATAAAAGTACTCATATGATTAACGTTTTATTTATTTAATTGCTTTCATATTAAAAAAAAAAAAAAAAGGGCTGATTTTTTGTTTCTTTTTCTTTTTTGAGAGGATCTGATTTGGTTTTAAGAAATACTTATCTGTCACATTTTTTGTAATTATGTTTGCTAAGCACGAGTTTAGAAATGGAAAAAAATTAAACTATTTGGTCTTAAAGAACAAGGTTATTTTTCACGACAGGATGTGCCCACTTTACCAATTTGTTATGAAGTAAAAAAACAATCTTTTAATTTTGCTTGGTTGTTCAGTCTAAAAGATAATAGTATCATGTTATCCCAAAAGCTCAAGATGGAAATTTTATTTTATTTTTAGTTCGGTGTCCAATGCATAATTAATGTCCTACTAAATTCGAACTCACATTGAAAAATTTCATATTCGGATCACTTCCTCATAAATATAAATCTATATTAAGATGACTTACAGTACATCTATTAAGGATAAATGAGTACTTCATACTCCATCGCAATCTTTCTTGAACTCGGCTCTTGTTTGGCCATAGGTTTTAACTACTTTGAAAACTTTGTTGTTCATGAAGTTTAATCAATTTTTCTAAAAAATATATTTTTTATTTTTAAGTCCCCAATATTAGTTCACTTCAGTTTCTAGTGAAACTTTTTCTTCTAAACAACAAAAGTCAACCTTTTTTCAAACAAAATACATGTCCAAAAATTATATTTCAACACTAATTCAAAAACTATAAGAGGATGCATTAGATAAAATTATATTGAGCGGTATATATTTTTTACTTTTACTTACTCCATTTCATTAGTGGATTAAGGTAGGTAAAAATAATTAATTTTGAACTAATAATATTTAAGAGTATAATCAATAAAATTCACCTCTTTTGAATGAGGAAGAATTTTTTAAAAAACAAGTGTAGGATAAAGATGTCGTAAAAATTGCGCGGGACACCCTATTTGGTCGCCCCCATTTAATCTATATCTATTTTTTTTAAAACTTTTAACTTGTACCCACTTTTTAAATAACTTCAGCTCCCTTTTCCTCGCTGAGCTGAAGTTTACCAGTTAAGCTGAAGTTCGCCAGTTATAAAGACAAAACTTCAGCATACAGGGCTGAAGTTCCCTAGTTACAAAGATAAAACTTCAGCTCTAGAGCTGAAATTTTCCAGTTACAAACTTCAGCTTTAAAACTTAAGTTCCCAAGTTATAAAGACAATCACAAAGACAAAACTTCAGCTCTAGAGCTGAAGTTTTATCTTTGTAAACTGGGAAACTTCAGCCCAGTATGCTGAAGTTTTTGTCTTTATAACTGGGGAACTTCAGTTACAAAGACAAATCTTCAGCTGTAGAGCTGAAGTTTTTGTTTTTATAGCTGGAGAACTTCAGCCCCGTATGCTGAAGTTCCCCAGTTACAAGACAAGAACTTCAGCTCTAGATCCGAAGTTCGCAAGCTACTTCAGGCCCGTCTACTAGAATGCTGAAGTTTTGCGTGATTGACTTTGCTACTTCAGCTCCGCATACTTAAGTTATGCGCAAAAACGAGTATGAATATAATTTTTTTTACAAAGCAAATATAAATTAAAATGTGACACAAAAAATAAGTACGGATACAAAAGCCCCAAAATGTCTATGGGACAAGAGTACACGAGTAGAGCCCAGAGGCTGCCCCTTCTCGTACTCTATTCTTCGGCTACACAGCCAAAAGCCACATGGCTCAGGTTTAAATTCAAATAAAGCTTCCCATCTTTTTACTTTTCCCAGATTAGCACTACAAGGATCTGGATTCGAATTCGGAGCACTACGAGATAGTCTCTTCGTTTAATTTTCTGTTCTTTAATCCTTATTTTTTATTTTATTAAATTATCTCATATTTACTTTTAATTTTAATGAGCTCCATTCTATAATTTGACGAAGAATTTTTTTTAAACATAATTTTGTTCGACCAAGAAATGATAATCTTTGATTATACTAATTAATTAATTATTTAAAAAGTTAATCCTAGTTAAAGACATTAACTTAGATCTAATATAAGCAATGTAGGAAATGTAGTGTCGCTGATTTAATAAACTAGATATTAAATGCTTCGAGTACAATAATGTGTTGAAAGTATCAAATATTAAATGGTAATAAATGACACTAAATGTAAATAAAGCGTAAGATTCATTCAATATTGAATGAGGTGGATAATTCGTTCCTCTGACAATTATGAGTAACAAGAATCTATAAGAATATTGAAGACTTTCTCGGATCTGGTAGAACCAAAAAAGGGAATCCCTTTAAAAATGTGTTCTTTGTATTTATCTAGAGAGTTTGCTTTTCAAAAGAATTTTTTATCAGTTAGAATGTTACCTCATTTTGCCTTATCTCTCATTCTATTCATATGGGATATTCCCAACGAACTCTAAAAGTACAAATATAGAGAATATTTAATGGAATATTTCTTCTAAGGATCCCATTGCAAAACTAGCCGTTACTATTGTTCATAATACTCGACTTTGGCCGTGGTTGGTCGCTTAGAGACAAGTTCCGTTATTCACTGATCGACCTCGGCTAAATAACTCATGATAATCACCTATTCATGCTAAATTTTTACAATCGAATTTTGACCCATATAAGTTTATTGTAGATGTAGGATATTTTGGGTACGATTGACGTATCAGAAAAGGAAAAAAAGAAAAAATTATATCGTTTACCATTATACATTTAATTCAAAACGAGATATCTTTATCTTTTTTCCCAAAGATAAATAATTAACTAACGGGAAATCCAGTGAATTGGATCAAGAAGCAAAGTCTTTTTGAAAATATTTTATCATCTCATCAACACTATAGCTCCTTCAAAGTTGTTGACAAATACAAAAAGAATGTTACCGGCAAATATATGAACAACTCAAAAAAATATTCATAAGAAAATGATATTGTGAACTTTTTATTTTGATTCAAAATAAGTGTATTTTTTGACATAATCAAGATGAATTAACTCTAGTTTTACATATCACATTGTGTAATTTTAATTAAGGATAATTTAGTTAAATTTGTAAATTTTAATTAAGAGTAAGTTAGTCAAAATACTTACTCTTATTTGTTTTGTAGAAGTTAGTATTTTATAATGAGTGTGTGAAAGATAATTTTTTTATTTATTGTGGATCGGAAGGAATATTAAATACTGTTAAATTTGAGCATTTTCCCTTGATCTTTTAATGAATTTAATTTGTACGCTTGCTGTATTTTTTTTCCGGAGCTATTTGGAAATTTTTATCGCTCTCAAACTTTACTGTACTGTACCCTGTATACAGTCAACAGAAGCTTAATCATGACAAGTTGACACGTGAGGGGCGGAGCAGATTGAGACGTAACACGCCGTTATCCCGTCTCCGTCAATCCCAACTTCACAGTAGCTACATATAGCGATTCCAATTCCCAACGCCAAAATGACGCCGTTTTCGAGTCAAAACTGTCAGCTAACGTCTCGCCGTTTACACTGACTAATATCTTTATTGTCACGTCACAAGACTACCCTCATTAATACGCCACTCTAACCTGACGGCGACTCGACGGCGGTTTTCTTTGACGCCTCCTGACTTCGTCGTCGTCAGTTTTTGGCGCCACTTTCAACGGATCCTGTCTCACTACTTTCATTATTATTATTATTATTTTTATTTTTATATTTTAACGACAAGTTCTAAAAATTTATTAATAATTTGTGGAACCAACTTTTCTTCTGCAGTTCCGATTTTGTTTTTGTAAGACTAAACTAGAAACGGTAGGTATATAAGTGAAGACAAAAGATTTCTGGATTTTTCGAATCAGACAAAATTTAAGTGACACGAAGTTTCTTAATAGAATTGCTATTTAACTGTTAATCATTTTCTTTTATTAATTAATGCAGGAAACTAGCATGCGCTTCGAAAGGGTAATTTTTGTTTTTATTTGCTGATTATGAGACAAACTATTTTGTACCCGTTGGGACAAGAATCCTCATTTCCATTTCATAGGGCAACATTAATATAGTTCCACGCTCATTGCCTCTCATATTTTCTTTAGATCATTCCATATTCAAATGTTGCTGATCTGACTGATTACTCCCCCCACCTCAAATTATATGTCATAATTTTTAAAAATACTTATGTTAAATTATTATTATATTTTTTCTTATTTTAACCTTACTAGTAATTATTTTTGAAAATGAAAATCATACATAAATAGAATAAATATTTAATAAAAAATATTATATTTTAAGATATAAATAAGGATAAAATAATCAATAGCCCTTTATAAATTAATGTTTCTTAAAAATTGTGTAAAAGAGAAACACGATACATAATTTGAGATAGAAGGGTAGTTTGTATTGGGCATGCCAATTAAAGAGATAAAGCGTTCACTTAAGAATTTTTTAATTAGTAAAGTTTGAATTCAAAATATTTGATTAAAAGTTGACGTATATTCACCGCCTCACCATATTCTAAAGTGATCTTATATATTCATTTCGGTGTGAATCACTTCTGCCACTCAAGTCGGATGATCTATAGGCCACGAATTTAAGTAGTGAAAACAGTTAATAATGTTTGCGTTAGGATAAGATGTCTATATCACACACTAGAGATGCGTCCCTTCTTCGGGCCCTACATAAATGCGAGATGTTTTGGGTGAAATTAAAAAATAGTCAGATTTACAAGTGGTCATTCAAAAATAACCACAGTTTCAAAAGTAATCAAAATTTAGCCACTTTTCATGCAAAAATAAATCTGAACGAAAACACTATTCAAAATACGAAAAATTACTCCAGTATAATATACTGGAATTCCAGTATATTATATTGGAACTCCAGTATATTAAACATGAGTTCCAGCAAAGTATACCGATCTAGCATAATATATTGGAAACTCATACATAGGTACTCGAATCTCCAGTATATTATGCTGGAACTTTCGCGTGTTGGATTTTCAGCATAATATGCTGGAAGTTCGCACACAGATATACCAAACTCCAATATATTATGCTGGACTGGTCTCAGATGCAGCAAAATAGTGATTATTTTTCAATGAATTGACAAATGATGGCTGTTTTTGAATGACCAGTCCGAAAACTGGCTAATCCATACTATTTTCATGATGCTTCGTGCACCAAGTTACCCTACTCAAATCCGAGCTCCAGAAGGAATTCTTGGAGCTTCAATAATAGAGAGTTGATATAATCAAGGTTAGCTGGATTATTAACATTTAATTTAAATCATAGGGATTGAGGATGGAATCAAAAATCCCAAATATCAAGGGGCATTGGGCCTACCAACTGCAATCGTGGGCCTTTCTTGTGTCCCTGAAACCATGGGCCATAGTGTGTGGTCCAATGCTACCGGGTTTAAGTTACGATGACGCTCCCTACTTTGATACCAACGTACAACTCTCTGCCAACTTCTTTTACCTTTTCTTTTTCTTCTTTTTTACTTCGCTATATGCAAAATTATAGAGGGTAATATCGTTTTTAGCCCGCTTCACAAACTATTTATATTTGATAGCCGGAAAAGTATATAATTTTTGTATATACAACTGGACCTCTCTATAACAGCATCCTTATATAACAATCATTCACTATAAAATCCAAGTTTTTCTCGGAATCGATTTTTATATTATGTTATAATATATCTCATCAATAACATCAATTTACTATAGCATCCAAAAAATATTGGAACAAACATGACGGTTATAGAGAGGTTCGACTGTAACCTACAGAACGTGTATATATACAAAATATATATATTTTTTGGCTATTCTTTTTAAAGCAACTATATAGTGTCATTTTTGCAAAAACATATGTTATATTGTATTCGATTTACCTCGGATATTAATTGTTTTAACAATCTGAACTAGTAAATATTAAACATTTTAGAGTAATTAAAAAAACCATTTATTATTACTTTTTTTCCCCTTCAAATAACCCTTACTATTCCAACCGGTGAAGTATTAATTAAGTGAGACGTTTATTAGATAGATCAAGGATAGTTAAACAAACATTCTTATAGTTAGAAGTTATTGAATGTGGGGTCAGGGGTGCAAAAAATTTAGGAATTTTTACGCAAATAGCCGGTCATATTTATTGTTTATTTTTTCTAAACATATACATAGATTATACATTGAATATACATAATTATACACATATAATACATAAATTATGCATATATTATACATCCACCTACTGTTTTTAGTTTAACCAATTGGATGACGGCTATTTGGGTTAATTTTTCAAAAATTTAGAAGACAGATATAGTATAGATAAATTTCTAGTATGCATTTACCAACAGCACGCTCATAACTTTAGTTTGAATTTCTTGTAAGTTAGACTATGATTGACAGTATTGTTCAATTAAAGTAATTAAGGAAGTTTGGTTAGATTCGATTTATGAACTTCCACTAAAATTTATAGTTAGACTCAATGTTTGTATTGGAAGGAGTTTCTACCAAAGTTAGTGTAACCTTATCAATGTTAGTCATGCATAGTTTTTACTTTATTATTTATACTTTTTTTTTTTTTTTAAATTTTACATAGTGAAGAATATTGTAAGGGCTACAATATGCACTGGATTTCTGTGTGGTTCTTTGCTCGAAATTTAGGTAGACAAAGCAGTGAGTTGGTTAGTTTTCACATCTAAACATACAATTTTTTGCTTTCTATGCGATTGCTCGGTATTTTTTTTAGGAATTTCAGTTCATGTCGTATGATGTCTATTAAAGTAAGAAGCGTTCTCTGTCAAATTTTTTTCTATATTCAGGACTAGAATTCGAAACTTTAATTAAAGTACTTGTAACGAACACTGTCTCATCACCCAATTAAATTCACATGCATTGTATGGGCAATCATTGTCATCACTCATCAAAATCACATGGGGGTGGCCCTAACTTAGAAAGTACAGATTTCTGCATTGTTGTGCCTATCTTATCTGGTAATCATTTTTCACATATAAATGAGACACACTGCTCACATGATGATAAATGTACGTTTCCATCTGCTACCTCACCCCACAAAATTATTCCATGTTATAAATTACTGATTCTTGGCTTATGTACATGTTCACTAGTTTTCAATTTTATTAAGAACAAAACCTTGCTTACACCCATGCATATTTATTGCTACTCCAATGATGGGTCCAAAGTCAATCTTTTTGTATATGGTTAGAATTGGGCTGGTCCTTTTTATATGGTTAATCGAGACTGGGGCGGCAGGCCAAGGTTCGATCCTATATTATATCGGACCATGACACGAAGATAGATTACCAAGCTCGTGATTCAGGGACCGATCGAGGTCGAGACCAGCTGAGATCGAGATCGAGCGGGATAAAGATCGAGCGAGATCGAAGGAAGTCTGAGTCGAATAACGAAAAGCCAAGATATCCGCGATTGGGCAAGGATCGTGACGGAAATCTCGGCACATATCAAGTCAAGACCGGTTAATTAGCCAATCATGGGATTTCTTTCTGTATTTAGAATTGTACCATAAGTAGAACTCCTCTACTATATAAAGAGGAGGTCTAATCATTTGTAACATATCACATTCACGCAGAACAAAGCAATACATTACATATTCTCTCTTAAGCTTTCAATACTCTGTTGCTCGATTCATATTTTCAATAGCATATTCGTTTGGTTCAAGGGCGATCTAGCTTGAGGGCCAAAATTCCATATCACATTGGTTTGGTTTATTTTTGTTTACAGTCAATTTCTAATATCAATTTACATATTTCTCAGTTTGTGCCAAGTGAAGTTGCATATCCTTAAAATCACTTATAAATTTAATTGTTATCCGTTTTTAAGGGTAAATAGTTTGGCGCCCGCCGTGGGGCTAAGGATAATAGTGATTGCCTGGTGCTAACTTTCGTAACACACACTACTTTACACTTAGTCTTGTAAGCATTTTTTATTCCATGATCAACATGTCGAACTCTCAAGTAGTATCCACACACATCGACAATGGCCTTGGTTTTCATGGCGAAAATGACAACATAGCCGCCCCAGGGAACGAAGTACCTCCAGTTGACCTCGATGGAGTTCCGGTTGCAGACCCCATCGATGTCAGTTCCCATATTGCCATTAATGCAAATCTGGCTGTTGATCCCGAAAATAGCGTTCGTAGAGACGTTCGATCAGCTGGTCAGAACGCACAGGGCGATGAAGAAGGCAGAATCAGCCTTCGATAATATTCGAAATGTTGCAGGCTCAACAAGATGCAATAGCACAACTCTAAAATCAGAACCATGCACCGAGTAGGGTCGAGCCCGATCCATCGCAGGAAGTTGTTCATAGGGCCGAACCGGTGCCGGGAAGATCAAACGAAAATGAATTAGGGACCGACCCTGCTATCATGAAGATGATCAAGGAGCTGACAAAGAGAATTGAATATGGGGAGAAGAAGACTGAAGCAAATAGCAAAAAAGTAGAAATATATAACGCCAAAGTTGATCAAATTCCGGGGGCACCACTGATTTTGAAGAGTCTGGATTCAAAAAAGTTCGTGCAAAATCCCTTCGCCCCAAGCGCGGCTCCTATACCCATTCGAAAGAGATTTCGCATGCCAGAAATTCCCAAGTATAATGGAACTATCGACCTCAACGAGCATGTCACTTCTTACATATGCACAATTAAGGGGAACGATCTAGAGACGATGAGATCGAGTCCGTATTGCTGAAGAAATTAGGGGAGACCTTATCAAAGGGAGAGATGATATGGTACCATAATTTTCCACCCAAATCTATCTATTCTTTTGTCATACTCGCAGATTCCTTCCTTAAAGCACACGCCGGAGCCACAAAGGTCGAGACTAGGAAGCCGGACCTCTTCAAAGCGAAGCAGAAAGACAAACAGATGCTTAGAGAGTTCTTGTCTCGATTCCAAATGGAACACATGGATATACTACTGGTTTCCGATGATTGGTCCATTCAGGCCTTCACTCAAGGTTTAAACATACGAAGCTCAGTGGACTCACAACAGTTACAGTAGAACTTGATCGAATACCCAGCTGTCACCTGGGCCGATGTGAATAATCGGTATCAATCAAAGATTAGGGTCAAAGACAACCAGTTGGGAACACCTTCGGGATTCGTTTATCCTATCAGGCCTTTCGACATAGTTAAAGGGATATTGACTGAGAACCACGGTCAAATAGAGATTGATACCAGTCATACGGTGGAGATCGAAGAAACAACGGGCCTGGACACAACCCCGTGGTGATAGAAGAAATGATCGAGGTTAGAGATTTTGACCCAATCGGAGAAGCAAGGGATCGATGAGGAAAATGACTATTAGACCACTCGATCCTTCATAATCCCCAATGACTCCGATGCCTCTAAGTCAACCGACGAAGAGCTGGAACAAGTCATACTAATCGAGCATCTGTCCAAATGAAAGGTATACCTGCGCATGGGGTTAACCCCCGAGCTCAGGAAAACTTATTCAATATCTTTTAGCTAACATGGATTGATTTGTTGGGTCCCATATCGATATGACGGGGATCCCACCGGAAATCACTACCCATAAACTAAGCCTGGACCCGAGGTCTTATCCGGTGAAGCAAAAAAAAAAGACCCCAGTCCGAGGTTAAGCATGCCTTCATCAAGGACGAGGTAACTAGACTTCTCAAAATAGGATCCATTCGGGAAGTAAAGTATACCGAATGGTTAGCAAATGTAGTAGTAGTCCCTAAGAAGGGAAATAAACTTAGAATGTGCGAAGATTATAAAGATCTGAATAAAGCATACCCTAAGGATTCTTTTCCTTTGCCTAATATTGATAATATGATCGATGATACGGCCAGCCACAAGATTCTCAGTTTTCTCGATGCCTACTCCGGGTACAACCAAATACAGATGAACCCGAACGATCAGGAAAAGACCTTGTTTATCACTAAGTACGACACCTACTGTTATAATGTAATGCCATTCAGACTAAAAAATGCTAGTGCAACTTATCAACGCCTAGTAAACCGGATGTTTGAAGAACAAATAGGAAAAATAATGGAATTTTATATTGATGACATGTTAGTTAAGTCCCTGCGAGCAGAGGACCATTTGAGGCATTTGCAGGAAACTTTCGATATACTGAAGAGGTACAACATGAAGCTCAACCCAGAAAAATGTGCATTCGGGATTGGCTCAGGCAAGTTTCTTGGCTTCATGGTGTCCAATCGAGGGATCGATATAAACCCCGATAAAATCAAAGCTATTGAGGACATCACGGTAGTAGACAATATAAAGGACGTGCAGAGACTAACGAGGCGCATAGCCGCCCTATGGAGATTCATTTTGAGATCCTCAGATAAGAGTCATTGATTCTTCTCGTTACTAAAGAAGAAGAGTAATTTTATGTGGACTCCGGAATGTCAACATGCCTTGAAGGAACTAAAGCGGTACTTATCGATCCCGCCGCTGCTTCACACTCCAAAAGTGGATGAGCAACTTTACTTGTACTTAGAAGTCTCGGAGATAGCGGTAAGTGGAGTCTTGGTCCGAGAGAACAAGGACGCAATTCCATGTTTATTATGTTAGTTGGACCTTAGGTGAGGCCGAGACCAGATATCCACACTTAGAAAAAATTAGCGCTTGCTTTAATAAGCGCCTATAGGAAACTAAAACCATATTTTCAATGTCATCCAATATGTGTTGTAACAACTTATCTACTTCGAAATATTTTGCACAAAACCCGAGCTTTCGGGTCGATTGGCCAAATGGGCCGTAGAAATCAATGGGTACGATATCGAATATTGATCCCAAACAACCATCAAATCTCAAATCTTGGCAAACTTCGTGGCTGACTTCACGCCAGCCCTCATACCCGAGGTTGAAAGGGAACTGTTAATCAATAAGGTACGTCCTCGGGAGTCTGGACCCTCTTTAAGGACGCTACTTCGAATGGAAAAGGGTACGAGCTAGGCATCATACTAAAACCACCCACAGGTAACATAATTAGACAATCTATCAGGACTATAAAATTGACTAACAATGAGGTCGGATATGAGGCCATGATTGCATGTCTTAAATTAGCTAAAAGCTTGGGATCGGGGGTTATCGAGGCCAATTGTGATTCCCTCCTCGTGGTAAAGCAAGTTAACAGGACCTTTGAAGTCTGAGAAGACCGAATGCAGAGATACTTGGATAAGCTAAAGGTGACTCCACACTGATTCAAGGAATGGACCTTGCAACATGTACCTCGAGATCAGAACAGTGAGTCTGATGCCCTCGCAAACTTAGGATCCTCAATCGAAGACGACAAACTTAATTTTGGGGCTTTCGTACAACTCACGAGATCGGTTATGTCCAAAGATGGAATGTTGTTCAAAAAGATGATCGATGGTTTGTTAGCGATATGTATTGGACCGGGAGATACCGAATACGTCCTAAGGGAAGTCCACGAGGGCACTTGCAGAAACCATTTCGATGCCGAATCATTGATCCACAAAGTAATCAGAGCCGGATACTACTGTATCGACATGGAGAAAGATGCAAAGGAGTTCGTTAGAAAATGCGACAAATGCCAAAGTCATGCGCCAATGATTCATCAACCCGAGGAACAACTCCATTCGGTCTTATCCCTCTTCCATCGGCCCCAAGTAAAGCTCAGTTTATTTTATTTGTGACTGATTATTTCTCTAAGTAGGTTGAAGCACAGGATTTCTAGAAGTCAGAGAAAAGGAGGTCACATACTTTATTTAGGACCACAACATATGTCAATTCGGGATGCCCTCCGAGATTGTGTGTGATAACGAAAAGCAGTTCATCGGCAACAAGGTGACTAAATTTCTCGAAGATCACAAAATCAAAAAGATCCTATCAATACCTTATCACCCTAGCGGGAACGGACAAGCCGAATCGAACAACAAAACCATCATCTAAAATCTTAATAAGAGATTGACTGACACCAAAGGGAAATGGAGGGATATACTACCCGAGGTTCTATGGGCATACCGCAAAACATGAAAATCCAGTACCGGAGCAAAACCTTTCTCATTAGTTTATGGCGCCGAAGCTCTAATCCTGGTCGAGGTCGGAGAACCTAGAATCAGGTTCCGATATGCAACAGAAGAGTCAAATAATGAGGCCATGGATACGATCCTAGAGTTATTGGATGAAAGACGCGAAGCTGCCCTCGTCCGATTAGCCGCCCAAAAACAGCGGATCGAAAGGTACTACAATCGAAGAGCCAATCTTCGACATTTTAACATCGGGGATTTGGTGCTAAGGAAAGTCACCCTCAACACTCGGAATCCAAATGAAGGAAAATTGGGTCCGAACTGGGAAAGAACATAGTAGATTCTCGAAATCACCGGAAAAGGATCTTACAAGCTCGGAATGATGAGCGGGGAACAACTACCGAGCAATTAGAACATATCACACCTAAAACGATACTACTCCTAAGGTACGAACCCCTCCATTTTCATTTATATTTAAGACTAACTCTTGCAGGTGGTCAACTAGAAATAATGATGGATTTTTCGACACGAAGTCTTTAGGTGTGAAAGCACGCGTTGCACTCTTTTTTCCTTAGTTCGATTTTGTCCCAAATGGGTTTTTCGGGGAGGTTTTTAATGAGGCAACCATTGATCGTGCTAACTTAGAACAGTTCAACAGTATCCAAGGATCCTTTGCAATCAACCTCCAATACTGGGGGGTGGGGTGGGTCCAGTGCCCTCGAATGTCAACTTTGTTGCGAGGAAATTACTTCACAATAACGGGGTCTCGATAGGTGAAATTTTTAATAGCCACACGGTCAAACGAACCGTGCTCGCATAGGTATTTTGAGCCTTGGAACAAAACATGTACGCATGTATAATCATTTTTCGCAAGAATAAAGAGAATTATTTTTCCTTGCCAATATCCCATGCCTTAGAAAAAGTTTTTCTACTTTACAATTCCATACTGTCGATCTATTATGGAAACAAACTTAAGGACCGATCATAACTAGAGTTCGGTTAATCACCCCGAACTCGGGGACTGCCGTCCGAAAAGTAAATTCGAACAAGATTGAATTATTGAAACATCAAGGTCATAAGACCTTTTAGGCAACCCTCGAATTTTAAAGGCCATGGCCGCCCCACTTGGGGACTATTACTTCGGGCAAGCATGAAGTAAAACAGGAAAATAAGCCCAACGGGAAGATCCCGTACTAAGAGTATACGACCGAATTAACACGGTTTGGAGACGTCCGAATTCCGTAACAAAATAGGCCTTCGAATTCTTTCATAACCGATTTTAAAGGCCACCCTCGGTAAAGTCACAAATGGCGTCGATGATATCAAGCCTCAAAAACTCTAATGAATGCAAAATTTGTTCGAACTCTCGAACGATTCCTTATTATTTCATGCTAAGGCACTCCAAGTTTTGTAAATACGAATGATAAAAACATTTTTGAGCCAAAAAGGGTAGAAAGCCTTACACTTACAAACAATCTTTTTACAAAGGCCAAATCGACCAAATACAAAATTACAAAGGCCTAAGGGATGCTTTTACTTCGAGTTCGATGGATCATTCTCGCTCAACTAGAAAATCTAAGGGTCACCCTATTTCAAGTCCGAGCAGACCCTCGCTCGATCATAAAGCCAAAAGGCTACACTGATTCGATTTCAAGCAAATCGACCTCGGACCCAAGAATACAACTTCATAACTTTATGCTAAGGCACTCTGACCTTTTTATAGATCAATAAAAAATGAATATACTTAGAAGCAATGAAAGGAAATAAAGGTTTTTATATATACAACTCAAAAGTCATTTACAAGGGTTACATGGCCCGATGGAAATTCTCTACAAAAGCCTAAACAGGTCTCGACAGAAACATAAAACATAATATCCTAAAGGGCCTAGTCATCTCCAGGAGCATCATATTCACCCTCAGGGCCTTCTCCACTTTCAGATCCGCTCAATCTCTCGGGATCTTCATCATCAGGATAAGCTAACCCCCTGGCTTCAGCTTCCAGCTTCTTAGCGCTCTCGATATCGGCTGTAAAATCGAAGCCACGATCATGGATCTCCTCAAGAGTCTCCCTCTGAGACTGGCATTTGGCGTGCTCAGCGACCCAATTTACTCGAACCTGAGCAGCCTCGACAACTTCCTTTGCTTGGACTTGAGAAGCTTCAGCATCGGTCCGATAGATAACCACATTGCATCAGCTCTGGCCTTGGTCGCTTCGACCTACGATTTGGCCACTCCAAGCTCAACGATTAGATTCTCTCGATCGAAAATTTCCGAATCCAACCGAGACTGGAGTTCCTCAATATTCTTGGCTTGCACCAAGGCTTTCTCTTTCATGCTTCTGAGTTGAATTTTAGTCTAGGCCAGTTGGGCTCGGGCAGTCTCCTTTTCTGAGGCAAGGCAATCCATATTCTTATTCCACACCTCGGCCTCACCCTTCACTGCGTCTACTTCCTCTCGAAGTTTCCCTATCACATCGAGATTTTGTTGGACCTGCAGGATCGAACCATTAGCCACCCCGCCCGAGTCAGTATCATTAACTTTAAATATTCTTCTTACCTGCTCGGCCAGTTCAACATGTTCTTTCTGAGCCACTTCTAGATAAGCACAGAGGTTTTTTGCTTCCCCTTCTCTTTGCTCACTGGGAAGCTTGAATGCATCTTTTTCCTCAGTGAGCCCTCGGATCTCGACCTCATACCAGCTCACCTCCCCTCGGGATCAGAAGAAAGACTCATGACGAAGCATATAAGCCTACAAACATAGAAAAAAGAATTATACAAAGGGAGAAAGGTATAAGTATGGAAATGGACATCGACAAAGAAATATGGGATTACACGGTTTAAATCCTGTTGGGCTTCGTTGAAAAGACAAGGTGTTTACACCTCGTCCATCTTGGCCTGGTCTTCTTCCGTGACCAAGCATCGGAGATAGCTAGCCACCCCTATGGGGGCAGCAAGAATCCGAGCATCCTCCGGGACCAAGATAACAATTGATCGCTTGCGCTCGGGATCGGTACTAGGGGACAAAAACTGTCTGGTTAGGTCAAGGCTCTAGGAATCCTCATTCGAGCTCTTCCTCGGTATCTCGAAATCAACTAAACCAGTGACATTCTCCACTCCGACAAAATAGTCACGGAAAGGGTCTTCAGCTACATGGACTGCTTCCCTGTGGAAAGTCTCCACCACGTGAGCTTCACGTATCATTGACTCAGAGAATGAAGGGAACGACGGGGAACCACTGATATTTATCACCCAAAGTGAGTCTTTTGGGGAACCACCCTTGTCTTGGGAAACTTCGAGGGTGATATCTATACCAGCACCAACCGCCTCCTCGCCTCGAGGTGAATCGTCTTCAGCTTTCTCTGGCTCGGGGACTCCGGCCAAGGCTTCCCCCTCGATCTCATCAAGCCTAGGTAAAGAAATTTTAGCTCTCACCGACTCAGTAGCTCCTCGAGTCTCGGCGTCAGATCGTACGCGGGCCACCAGCCCGGAGTCATTTTCTTCTTCTTCTTCTTCTTCTTCTTCATCCATTAGCCTTTGGACCGACTCCAAAGTTACAGGAATGATGATCCTTTTAGTTTTGCGGGTTGTTTTCTTTTTGGGATTCTGCCCCTCAGAATCTAAATCCCTTTTTCTCTTCTTCTCCTTCACTGACTTCAAGATAGATGGTAGAGTAAATATCTCTTCATCACCAGCCTCATTGTCACCTCCTTCCGCAGACCTACAAAAGAAGAGAAATGGGCAAGCCCAGAAAAGTATCTGAATTCTGAACAATGGTCAAATTATTAAATCAGGAAAAAGGCTTACCATGACTACTAGCCTCCTACCGACCCTTTGAAAAATCACGCCATGTGTGCTCGGCATGCGTCGACTGCGATACCAGGCTCCTGACCTGGTTCTCGAGCTGGGGAGCTGCACCCGGCATCCAGGCAGCGTCTGCATCAAGTGGAATGTCGATAAGAAAGGATAAAACAATTAAGACAATAAACAAAAATCGAGGACAAAGTTATACTTAACCTCATATTCCATTTCTCATGAAATGACATACTCTCAGCCAGGATTAAATCTGTGGTTCTCACTCGAAAAAATCAGCCCATCCAACCACGATCTTTGTCTTCGTCTATGCTCGAGAAAGGTGCCCTGGTGGCCAGACGTTGAAGCTTTATTAGCCTACATCGATAGAGTCGAGAGATATACAGTCGTATGAGGTGGTCGAGGGTGAAGAGAAGCCCACCGATTTTGCTCACGAAATAACGGAGTAGTATCACGATCCTCCAGAAATAGGGGTGAATTTGGCCAAGGGTCAGCTCGTATTTCTTGCAGAAGTCTACGATCGAGGGTAACCAACATGAAGGGGTAAGTGTAAACACTTAAGAACTCTTCCACGTGGGCGGTGATTGCTTCTTCTGGAACCGGCACCGCCACATGTTTGTTGCCCCAATTGCAATCTTCTTTAACCTGGCCAAGGAGGTTTTTAGGTATCGAGCATATATATCTCGATACCGTCTCGCATCGACCTGGAACTGAGGAGGTTTTCTTAACCTTGAAGTTAGAATCGATGATGCACAACTCTTCGGGGTGTGGCCTCACCGCTGGTTCCTCGCCGGCCGGCCGGGACGAGGAGGCAATTTATTTCTGCGGAGCCGTTTTTGATGTTTTATCCATGTAGTTTTTACGGGCAAATACGAGTAGAAATTGAAAAGAAACACTTGGTGTTTTGGGATAAAACGAGCAAGGAAACTTAAAGATTTAAAAATATGAAGCTTTGAAGAAGGCAAAGAACTCTGAAGATTAGAATGAAGAATATTTGAAAGTAAAGTTTGAAAGAATGAAGAAGGATGGTATTTATTGATTTCACGACGACGGTTTAAAGCTGGTAGTGGCCAGCCGTCGACTGACGCGCATTAAATGCCCAGGAAACTGTACCGATTAGACGTTTCGGTCACTTCTGCTGCTTATGTTACGATGCTTACGTCATGATTTACCGAGGTGAAGATCGAGGACTCAAATCGTTTCTTGTCATTACTCTCCAAAAAATGAGGGGACTATCTGTATATGGTCAAAATCGGACTTGCCCTTTTTTGTATTGTTAATCGAGACCGGGGCGGCATGCCAAAGTTTGACCTCATGTTATATCAAACCATGACACGAAGATAGATTGCCAAGCTCGTGATTCAGAAACCGATCGAGATCGAGACCAGCCGAGATCGAGACCTAGCGGGATAGAGATCGAGCGAGATCGAAGGAAATATGCTTAGTCGAATAATGGAAAGCCAAGAATCTGCGCTCGGGCAAGGATCGTGGCGAAAATCATGGGACGTATCAAGTCAAGACCGGTTAATTAGCCAATCATGGGATTTCCTTCTGTATTTAGAATTGTACCATAAGTAGAACTCCTCTATCGTATAAAATGGGGGTCTAATCATTTGTAAACATATCACATTCACAGAGAACAAAGCAATACATTACATTTCTCTCTTAAGCTTTCGATGCTTTGTTGCTCGATTCACGTTTTCAATAGCATACTCGTTTGGTTCGAGGGCGACCTAGCTCGAGGGCCAAAACTTTGGTTTGCTTAATATTTGTTTATAGTCAATTTCTAATATTAATTTACAAATTTCTCAGTTTGTGCCAAGTGAAATCACATATCCTTAAAATCACTTATAAATTTAATTGTCATCCGTTTTTAAGGGTAACCACTTTTGAATCTCAGTTAACATTATATTATTATAATTTAAGAAGTGTAATGTGTCTGATAGTAAAAAAGTTGAACGCACTAAATTTAAATTTTTGATTCACTTCTTGATACTTAAGATATAATAAGGTATATGTTTAAACCAGATCAATCTTGTAAGTTGTTTAAATAGGTCAATTACTATGATTGTTACGTACACATAGTTTTACATTAGTAATCTTTTCATTTTAAGAGATAAATTTGCGACAATACTGAAATATTCGCGAAGATGCTTCTTTAGTTTTCAGAGACTTTTCCATTAAGTGGCACGATCATGGATCTTCGTTTGTGACTCTTAATTTTGCTACTTTTTTTTTTTTAAATGTTGTGATGTTTCTACATATATATAATTAAATTGTTTCTCTGTCTTGGTGTGTAGGATTCTTATACCAAAGTAAAGGTAGCACGCCATAGTGAATATTCAAGTTGCCATTTTGAGTTCATAATACACATCCGAAGGGCTCATTTGGTACGAGGGATAAATGATAATTAGTTTCGAGAATAAGTTTGAAACAAGTTTATTTCACGTTTGGTTGAGATAAAATCGTAGTATAACTAATCCCGAAATTATTCATTCCGGAATAGTAGTGTCTTTTTATCCCTATAAAAAAATTGAATAACTAATCCCAAAATAATTAATTATAGGATAATTTGTTTCTAGACCAAATGACTCCTAAATTTGATTGAAAGATTAATTTAAATTAACAGGCCTTTCAATCGAAGCTACTAGCTATATCGTATGTGTTTTAAGTCATTATTATGCATTTAGTAAATGTCTTTTTATTTGGTGGACCACTTAATTTCTGAAGTTGCGGAAGACAGTTTGAATTCAGACTGATTAATTCATACCTAAATTATTTAAGACTGCTAGGTTTAAATAAACTACAGAGCTACACGAACAACAATTGAATAAGAATATAGACAAATCCCCAGAAATTTGCAAGGCCTACCTAGTTTGACTACTGCTATAAATTCAGAGAATGCTATTCATTTATCTATACATACAACTATTAAATTCAAAAATTTTCTTATGTCTTGCTAACTGATTTGATTAGACCATTAAATGTAAGCTTAATATTAAGGTCCTCCAATTTTAAGTCGTGGCAAAATTGGTGAGAGTGACAATTCACTTAATTGAAAGTTTGTCCACACGTACGAATATAATTAGAATGAATTGAAAAGAAAGCTAACAAATTTAATGGGGTTACGAAAATCTTTTTGCTTGGCTGCGAAAGATTGGTATTATTGAGAAAAAACCACAAAAAATGAGAATAGAATTCGTTTTTCTTTTGTTTAACAAGGAGATAATCATTCATATTTAACTACTACTTTCATCCGGACAAACGTTTGGTGGATATAAAAATTCTATATTTAGGCCAACTTCAAATTTATACCCTAGAGAAATTCAATTTAAAGTTACCCAACAGCTCAACGACTTGAGTAGAAGACTCGTCACTCTTTCACTTTTTAATTTGAATGTATCTAAAACCACATCTTGTTGGACCAAAAGATACTCGATGCTTTATTACTTTAGGAAAACTACACATAATAGTCGCCACAAATAATAATCGTATATATATATATATTATACATTGTACATATTATTTTTATATTTAGTCAGCGGATATAATTATATTTGATCGATTGGCCATATATGTAACTTGTCCTTTTACTTTCAGCTTCGATGAGCCTTAGGCTTCGGATTTAGGATTACTCGATTTGATGTATAAGCCCGCTGAAACATTTGTGGCTTTCATTCAAATTTGTCAGTTTGTCTCCATCCATCACCATATTTATTTTTAATATGTGCGAAAGGCTTCTCTACTTTATTGAAGATATCTGAAACTCAAAGTGAAATTTAAGGACTAAAGTTAAATAGACATGGGTCGAGCTTAACTTATTTATTTTTTGCAGATAACTCTTTTATATTTTGTTCAGCTAACGTTCATAATGCAGTCCATGTAACTGAGATTTTAAGGAAGTATGAACAAAGTTTTGAGCAAGTGGTTAATTTAGATAAATTTGTTATTTATTTTAGTAGAAATGCAACGGAAGAGGAGAAAGTGGAGATATTTTCCTTACTTGGACAACAACAAAGAAATGAGATGGGTATGTATTTAGGATTACCAACTATAGTGGGACTATCAAAGAAAAAGATGCTAGAGTTTATTAAAGATAGATTCAAGACGAAAATAAAAGGATGGATTTTTAAGTACAACAGGGAAAGAAGTAATGCTTAAATCTGTACTGCAGCAATCCCTACATATGTCTTGTCTTGCTTCCAACAACCTGATGGTATGTGCAAAGAGATTACATCTCTTTTTTCTAACTTTTGGCGGGGACAAATCGAGAATAAAAGGAAGATGCATTTTGAAAAATGGGAAAGATTATGTGATTCGAAATCAAGAGGTGGCTTAGGATTCAAGGATTTAAAGACTTTCAATATGGCGTTGTTAGCTAAACAAGCTTGGCGTATATTGTTGTGCCCGGATTCATTGTTAGCAAGAGTGCTTAAAAGTAAATACTTTCCCAACTCAACTTTCCTTGACGCTTGTACATCATCTACTAGATCATGGATATGGAGAAGTATTTTGTGGGAAAAAGATCTATTAGTTAATGGACTAAGATGAAGGATTTTTGATGGAAAAAATATAAATATTTGGACAAATCCTAGGATTCCAAGAAATAATAGTTTTACTCCAAAGAGTATTCAAATGCAAAACAATTTAAATCTTAAGATTGCAAACTTAAATGACGACCTGGAAACTTCATGAATTAAGTATGACCTTTGACCTGAAGTTGCAGATGCAATTTTGTCTATTCCAATATCCATCATAGGTCTTAATGATAAATTAATATGACATCATTTAAAATCTGGGAACTATGAAGTCAAGTCAGGTTACTATTTAGCAAAGGATTTGGCGGGTAAGCCTATTAGGAATTCGGAAGCCCAGACGAGTTGTCATTCTTTTCCTAAAAGCTTCTGGGATTCTTTGTGGAACTTAGAAATTAGAATACATAAAATACCAACTGAACTTGTACCCAAATCCCTCTTACACACCTGTTGATTACAGGGATATTTTGACTCACCCAAACCTTTTAAATTTGTATTTACGACACACCAATTTTGTATTTGACCACTCTTTTCAAATAAGTGTATATCACGCACCAATAAGATGATGACACGTGTATTACCTTAAGAAAAATAAAGAAAACAATTAAAAATACTCCTGTTCTTCTTCTTCCCAAGAACAGACTCCACCGCCACTCGGGCGTGAACCCTAATCATCGAAAATCCCTCTCACTATTTGACAAAGACATGCTTTACCTACTTCATTTTCCATGTACATCAAAATAGGAAGAAAATTCACCTCTCACCACCCAAATAACTCTTCACCACCATAAAATCCTTTACTAGCCAATGCTCTGCCACCCAACCTCCATAATCGTCGCTCGACACCACCATACTCCTATGAAGAATATATTGCCAAATTAGTGCCTTTCACCGTCAACTATACTACTAAGCACAAAATTCCCCCACGGACAACCATTCTTCATTACCTATCCTTGAATCCACATCCACTTTATTTAAATCTACATTTTCGTTCGCAGTCCCAGTCACACCTCCTTTTTCCCGAGGGAGATAGGAAGTTTTTTCAATTTAGGTGACATTATTCGAAATGAGATTATTTTTATCAGAGTCGTCACTTGAAATAATTTATGGTGTCCTAAGTCACCAGTTTATTTTAAAGTCAAATCGAGGAAATTTTGACTCTGTTTAAAGTCTACGAAAACCAGAAGACTAGGTAAGAAATTCTGTTAACCCGGGAGAAGGTGTTAAGCATTTCTGAGTTCCGTGGTTTTAGCACGGTCGCTCAACTGTTAATAATTGGCCTAATTATCTGATTTATTACAAATTTAAGACCTATTGTGCATTTTTACCTTTTAAATCGCTTTTAGTATTTATGAAATTTATTTGAACAAGTCCCGATATAGAGCACTCGTTTGTTTTTGTACACATTGCGAATCGTGCCACGTGAAACGCACCCGCGATTTACAACATGCTAATTTTTATTATTATTTGAAGTTATGGCCGAGTCACGTAAAACGTGCAGTCGAATTGGGATTTACGTAACGTGACCATGCCACGGGAACCGTACCCATTGTCACGATGATTTATTATTGATCGCGCCTAAAGTAAGCTACAACTATTCATAATTATTCTTCCCAGTTTGAGATTATTGTAAGATATGATTTATGGATATAACATTGTGGAAAGAAAGGAATGCATCTTGTGATATCAAAATAAAAAATAAAGAAAAAAAAGATCAAAAAAAAAAAAAAAAAAAACAAACACTTTCCAATGTAAATATTACTACCCACGCATATGCTAATTTTATCTATATCCCCAATTCTCTTAATTCAGAGTTTACCAACAAAGACAACGCCTGACCCAACAAAATCAAAATTTATACAAACACACACAGACCATTTAAATGCAAATTTTTTTGATCAATTGTAGTTATGAGTCTAATTAAGATAAAAGTTTAACCAAAAATCTATACAACTCAATATTCACTACTGTTGACATTACTGGTTTTATTCAATATAAGATTGATAATAGCCTATATTATATAATTTAGACGATATTTATATTCTAATTTAACCGTACTTTATTGATATTAAAATGCTAAAAGATAATAAAATGCTCTAATTGAGAAATTTATGTTTCACAGGAGCCACTCCGATCTAGGAGGGAGATAAAGAGCATTTTGGAGTCAATTATGAACATACAAGGCCAATCAAATGATAGCCCAGATAAAAAAGAGCGAGGAAAACAAGGAAAAATACAAAAGGAAGGTCCGGGGACCTAGGCGCGCAGGAACGCGGAGGAAAACAGTGAAGCAGTGCAAGTCCGCGGTAGAGTTCGCGACCGCGGACGGGTTTTTTAAAAGCGACAAATTGCAAGGAATTTGTGTAAATTCCTGAGCAATTAACCTAAACCTATAAGAGCCCAAACTCGCCCAGAAGTCAAAAAAGGCTATTTTTAGACATAATTGGAGGTAAGAACAAGGGAGAGAAGATCAAACAATTCTTTAGAGTTTCTTTCTTCTTCTTTCTTCTACTTATCATTATGAATCATGAATCATATTATAGCTATGTTTTATTTTAGTATGAGTAGCTAAACATTTAATCTAGGGTTGATGGAACCAATTGTTGGATGAAGTTTTAACTCTATTTTGATATAATTGAGCCATGTTTGTTCTATGATTGTTCAACTACGTTTTGTATTGTGATTAATTGAAAGGGCCCTTGATTAATCGTGTCTAGTTGCCTTGTGTTGCTTGAGAAAGAACACTTGGTAGATTGTTGTTGAACAACACCACTTTTGGGTAATTGAAGAGATTAATTACTTGATTTTTAAAGTGGGTTTAGAAATAACAAAGCTTTGGTGGGATATTCTGAGTTACATAAATTGTTAGCTACAGTAGTTTGAAAGAATGCTTCTAGTAAATTATCGTAATTGATCGAGAGATAATTAGGGTAGCCCGGAACTCATAATCCTAATAGAATATTACTGCAAAATTATAGTTAAAGAGTTAAGAATTAATCTGGCAATTGGGGAAATCAATAGCCCTAGATCCTTTTACCATTGAATTCAACTTTATTCTTGATTGTTGTCATTTTACATTAGCTAAATATATTCCACTGTTTATTCATAAAAATCTTGCATTCAGAAGTTGTCTGAGCTTGTCATTAGCATCACTAAAAGTTGTAGTCAATAGGTTAGTTCCCTGTGGGATTCGACTCCAGACTTGAACCACACTATATTTGCAGCGACCACTTAGTCCTTTTTATAAGGCGTAGTTGGGCGTGATCAAAATTTGGCGCCGTTGCCGGGAAACTAACGGTGTTATTCATTACAACTTATAAGAATTGCTTGGATTTTTAGTTTAGATCAATTTTCTACGGTGCTAAAAAATTTTCCATTGAAATTATCACGTTTGAACTCTCCTGTGACTCAGGTGTATGCCTAGAAGATCTTCGAGGACTGGTGAAATTTTCGAAGGACTCTCAGACCCCGAGAAAATATTCAGGGCATTAAATCGAGCCAACAAGAAGAACAAACAGTTACAACAAAAACATCAACTCAAAATTGAAATGGACAACGTGGATGATGTCGATGGAAACAATCGGAATAATTGGGTTGACCCAAACAATGGAGTGGTGGCACCTCTTTGCTGACAATCTGGCCACCGTCATTGCTGTACCTCATATACAAGTGGAGACATTCCAGATCACCAACAACATGCTGCATCTGTTTCAGAATAAGGGACTGTTCTCTGGGTCACACATTGAAGATCCAAAACAACATCTGAAAAGTTTCCTGTCAATATGTATGACCCAAAGACAGCCGAATGTGACTCCGGAATCCATCAAGATATTACTGTTTCCATTCTCTGTGACTGGAGAGGCCCAAACTTAGCTGAATTCGCTCCCAATAAATTCCATTGCCACTTAGGAGGAATTAGTCAAGCAGTTCCTAAACAAGTTTTATCCTCACAACAAGACTGCAAGGCAGATTGATGAGATATTGCAGTACATGCAGAAACCTACTGAGACCTTGCAAGAAACCTGGGAGAGGTTCAAAGGGATGCTAGTGAAGTGCCCACACCATGGAATTCCAGACCAGATGCTTGGATAGAGATTCTACATGGGTTTGGAAGACAATTTGAAATCCAATGTAGATGCTTCAGTTGGGGGTGCATTTCTGAGCAAGACATTCACAGAGTGCAAGATTCTTCTCGATAAGATGGTTCAAAATTCAGGCTGGATGACTAGAGGTACGACACTGACACCAATAGTGCATTCTGTTGCTCTTGATCCAAACAATTCCCATGCAGAGAACATAGACACGCTCATGACTCAGATGAGCATACTGACAAAGAAGATCGACGAGATGGGTACAAAGAAAGTGCATATTGTTGATACAACAAATGGGGGATTATGCACCCATTGCATAAATTAGTCTTATGTGTGCTCGTGGAGTGGAGATAATGACAACCAGGGTTTCAGAGAAGACATGAATTATGTCAATAATTTCGGAGGTCAGAGGCAAGGAGGGCAGCAATGGGGGCCAGCACCAAACCAGCAATACAGACCCAACATGCCACAACATGGAGGTGCACGACCACGAGGCCAAGTTGTGCCGTATCAAAGGCAAAAGGGATATCAACAGCAACACCAACAACAGTTGGCATACCAACCACCTCATCAACAGCAGGACTGCAACATGGTGGGCATGCTGCAACAACTCATTGGAACAAATGGTAAGATGCAAGAAAAGCTAGTAGCACATGATTCAACAATGATAGGCATTGAAACTCAACTGGGGCAGCTGTCCATGGACTTAAACAATCGCCCCCAAGGAACATTGCCCGGAGATAAAAATATTAACCCAAAGGAGCCAAACCCAAATTAGCTAATGGAAGTGAGTCTCAGTAATGGAAGAGATTTAAACAGAGAGAAAGAAGTTGCTCAATCTAGAAGAGAGACTACGCCAGTCACTCCAGTTACATTAGAGGCAGAGGAATCAGCAGAGCTCACCGAGGTGATAGTTGAACAAGCACAGTTGACAAGGGTAAGGCAAAATAAGGTGAACAAGTCTCAGAACAGGTGGAACCTCTTGTTCCAGAAGCTTCCAACAAAGAAAAGACATCGAGCAGTGGACGAATATTGACTCCTGCACCATTCCCTTAGAGATTGGCAAAACAAAAGAAAGATGATCAATACAGGAAATTCATGGAAATGCTGCACCAGATTCGATTGAATATTCCACTGATGGATGCTTTGAGGGAAATTCCAGGGTATGCAAAAATGATGAAGGACCTGATGTCGCGGAAATTTGACTTCTAGGACCTGGACACTGTAACTCTGACACAGACCTGCAGCGCGGTAGTGACAAGACCTATGGCCCAAAAGGTGTCTGGTCCAGGTAGCTTTACTATCCCATGTACTATTGGGAGTTATGCTTTTTCTAAACATTGTGTGACTTGGTAGCCAGCATAAACTTGATGCCCTTCGCAATCTATACAAAACTGGGCATTTTCAAAGCTAGGCCAACCTCGATGTTGCTGCAATTGGCTGATGGCACGGTTAAAAGACCGATAAAAATTCTTGATGATGTGCCTGTGCAAGTGGAGAAATTTGTATTCCCTGTAGAATTTGTTATTCTTGACTGTCAGGTAGATGAGGAGATACCCATCATTCTGGGAAGGCCATTCTTAGCCACTGGGAGAGCATTAATTGATTGTGAGACTGGAGAACTAAAAATAAGGCTGAACAATGAAGAAATAATATTCAACGTTCAACAATCATGAGGAAACCCAGTGAATTTGCAAATTGCTCATTAGTGGAGGCCGTGGATGTGATACTGCAAGAAAAGGATGAGACCCTTAATGTCAAGGACCCATTGGGAGCCTACTTGACAAACTTGGAAGAGATGGATGGTGAAGGGATGGCAGAGTGGGTCATGGATCTCGAAGGCCAAGGATTCTGGAAAAGGGAACCTCTGTTCGAGCCCCTACGCTTACAAGAGAGAGCGACACCACCCGCAAAACCATCAATAGAGGAACCACCACATATGGACTTGAAACCGCTTCCAGCCCATCTCAGGTACGTTTTTTTGGGTCCCAATTCTACTTTACCTGTTATTATATCATCTGGTTTGCTATTTGTACATATAGAGAAATTATTGCAGGTATTGCAAGAATGTAAGACTGCCATTGGTTGGACCATGACAGACATAAAGGATATTAGCCCAGCCTTCTGCATGCACAAGATTCTTGTGGAAGAGGGGCACAAACCTTCCAGATAACATCAACGACGGCTGAACCCGAATATGAAAGAAGTAATAAAGAAGGAAGTGATCAAGTGGCTGGATACGGGTATCATCTTCCCCATCTCTGACATCAATTAGGTCAGTCCTGTCCAATGTGTGCCGAAAAAAGGAGGAATGACAGTCGTACAGAATGAGAAGAACGAGTTGATCTCAACTGTACAGTCACAGGGTGGCGGATTTGCATGGACTATCAGAACTTGAACACAGCCACCCGAAGGACCATTTCCCCTTGTATTTTATTGACCAGATGTTGGACAGGTTAGCTGGGCGATCCACTTTTGTGTCTTGGATGGATAATCGGGGTATAACCAGATCTCAATAGCCCCAAAAGATAGAGCGAAAACGTCCTTAACTTGTCCGTATGGCATCTTTGCCTTTCGAAGAATGCCCGTTGGACTTTGTAATGCACCGGCGACATTCCAACGGTGCATGTTAGCCATTTTCACTGACATGGTTGAGGACATTATGGAGGTGTTTATGGATGGTTTCTCCGTGGTGGGGGATTTATTCGAAAATTGTCTTCACAACCTAAGAAGAGTGCTCAAAAGATGTGTGGAGACAAATCTGGTGCTGAATTGGGAGAAGTGTCATTTAATGGTACAAGAAGGAACAATGTTGGGGCAGTATCCAAAGAGGGGATTGAAGTCGAATATTCCAAGGTTGATGTGATTGAGAAGCTTCCGTCACCCACTTCGGTAAAGGCAGTGAGAAGTTTCCTTGGGCATGCCGAGTTCTATAGGTGGTTCATTAAGGATTTTTCCAAGATTGCTAACCCCTTATATAATTTGCTTGAAAAAGACCAGCCTTTTGTGTTTTCTGATGCTTGCAGGTTTGGCCTTTGAGGAGCTGAAGAAGAAATTGGTGACTGCACCCATCATTGTTGCACCCAACTGGGAGCAACCATTTGAGCTCATATGCGACGCCAGTGATTATTCTATATGAGCAGTCTTGGGGAAACGCAAGGATAAGATGATGCATCCGATCTACTATGAAAGCAGGACGTTCAGTGGTGCATAACTTAATTACACTGTCACAGAAAAGGAAATGCTTACTATAGTGTTTGCCTTCGACAAATTCAGGTCGTACTTAATTGGCTCAAAAGTTATTGTTTATACTGACCATGCAGCAATTAGGTACTTGATAGTAAAGAAGGAGTCAAAGCCACGCTTGATTCGCTGGGTTCTTTTGCTACAAGAATTCGATCTAGAAATCCGTGACAGAAAGAGGACGGACAATCAAGTGGCGGACCACCTCTCGAGTTTAGAAGGAGCAGAAAAGAGAATGGAGGTTGAAGATATCATAGAGACATTCCCGGATGAACAGTTACTTGTTGTGACAATGGAGGAGGCGCCATGGTATGCTGATGTTGCTAATTACTTAGTAAGCGGTACTGTACCTTATGATCTCTCCTCAATTCAAAAGAAAAAGTTCTTCCGTGATTGTATATCTTATTATTGGGATGAACCCCTACTTTTTAAGATATGTGTTGATAACATGATCCGAAGGTGTATCCCCGAGAAATATCAACCTTCTGTTTTGAAGAGTTTCTATGCTTCACCATATGGTGGACACTTTGGAGGAATCCGGACAACAGCAAAAGTGTTGGAATCGGGATTGTATTGACCTACCCTTTTCAAGGATGCCCATGCTTGGGTCAAAAGTTGCGATGAATGACAAAGAACATGCAACATATCTCGCCGTCACGAGATGCCAATGACCACAATTCAAGAGGTGGACGTCTTTGACATGTGGGGGATCGACTTTATGGGGCCGTTCATCAGCTCATACGGTAAGAAATATATATTGGTAGCGGTTGAATATGTCTCCAAGTGTGTCGAAGCGGTGGCTCTCCCAACCAATGATGAAAAATGGGTGATAAGTTTCCTAAAGAAAAACATCTTCACATGTTTTGGCACCCCGAGAGCTATAATCAGTGATGGTGGAACCCATTTTTGCAATAGAGCGTTCGCACGCCTGTTGGAAAAGTATGTAGTTTTCCACAAAGTAGCCTCACCGTACCACCCACGAACAAGCACGAAAGTTGAAGTGCCCAATAGAGAAATTAAAAGTGTCCTTACAAAAACAGTGAATGCAACAAGGACCGATTGGGAAAAGAAGCTAGATGATGCATTGTGGGCGTACCGCACATCATCCAAAACTCCAATTGGTATGTCACTGTACAAGTTGGTGTTTGGAAATGCATGCCACCTTCTGGTAGAGCTCGAACATAAAGCACTGTGGGCATTGCAGCAATTGAATTTGGATATGGAGACCGCAGGCACCAGCACAGTCACCGGGTTACATGAGCTCGAGGAATTCAGGTTCCAGGCATTCGAGAGTGCTAAACTATACAAAGAAAGGATGAAACTAATGCATGATAAGCACATCTTAAATTGGCACTTCAAACCCGGAGAGCTAGTGTTGTTATACAACTCGAGATTGAGATTGTTTCCGAGTAAGTTGAAGTCCTGATGGTCAGGACCCTTCAGAGTGGTGAAAGTGTTCTTAAGTGGAGATGTGGAGATTGAATCCGAAGATGGGACAAATAAGTTCACGGTGAATGGTCAAAGGTTGAAACACTACCTTGGGATGGCCGGAGAAAAAGGGGATAGAGTGGTAATAACTTTGGAAGAGCCCCGATACGCGAATGAGGAGTGATGATCAAAGCTTACATCATGCCGCGACGTTAAATCATGCGCTTCCTACGAGGCAACCCAAGGTTTGTTGTAATTCGTCGTGCCGCGACATTGATTCAGGCGCTTCTTGGGAGGCAACCCATGATCTTATTTTATTTTTCTTTTGTGTTGTATTTGATGTGAACGATATTAACCAAATTACTAGTGTGCAGGGAAATATTTGGGCACATCGAAAGGAGTCGGGGTCAAAAGCTAACCCCGGAATAGGTAAAAATTGAAGTAAATAGTAAAAAATGTTCGGAACAGCGATCCACGACCGCGGTCCCAACCACTGAACGTGAACGCGGATGTTGGCACAATTTTTGGCCAACGTCCGTGACCGCGAACAGGGCGCAGAGTTGAAGCATATTTATTCCTAGGGGCGCGACGCGGACGGGACGCGACCGTGGCGCTGGGCGCGGACGGGGCGACGTCAGGTAAGTGCTATTTTCGTTTTTATTTATTTTTTATTCTTTTCCTCTCTAATTACCACAAAAAACCTTAATTATCCCACCCTAACATCCGCCCAACCCTCCCCACTTTCCCTATTCTCTTTCCCCTCTTCTACTCTAACTTTCCTTCTCCCCCTCAAATTCTCAAAACAAACGACTCCCCTCCCCCCATCTTCCCCCTCTAACAACGAAAATCTCTCCTTCTGTCATCCTCTTTTCCTTAACAACGATCCCACCTCCATTGTCTCAAGAATCTCAAGTAAGTACATGATTTCTCCCTTCCTTCTTAGTTTTTCTTTCTTTTGTAGTTTTATTTTCAGATTTTTGTAACGATTTTAGATTAAATTTTTCTTCTTTTTATTTGCTAGTGTATAGAATAGGTAGGAAAAATCATGACTTTCTTGTATTATAGGTGGATTGTGGTATAGATGGGTGTGTGAGGCCATTAGGTTTGATATGGGGTTATTTGTGCTACTTTGTAGCCATATGCACACTAGGTGTTTGTTAAATTGCCTCAATGAGTTTTAAATGTAATTGTGACCATGGTGCGGGTGAAGTCTGAGTAACCGCTCGGGGTTCACATAATTCGCACCCCTACTAATAGTGGCACTTGTTTTGTCAGGTATCATGAATTCCTCCCGGAAGAGACGTGTTACAGGATCCTCGGCCAATGGACCGGGAAGTTCCTCTAGAGCTCGGGCACCGGATAGCACGAGCTAATTTGACAATCACCGGTTTGTATCTAGAAAAGCTCAGGAGCGTTTTAGTGAGAAGGCGTCGAAGAAGCCTGTGGTCGAGAGAGCCATTGACAGGGTAGCTCTCCAGGTTGAATGCCCAAACATGTATAGGGAATTGATGAGGCGCCAACTCGACATATTCTTTGAAGAGGCGAAGGAAGGCAACATGATACTGGTGCGGGAATTTTATGCCAATTGCCCGAAAAAACATAGAGACCGGATCTGCATAGTACGATAGACAAGGGTGGATGCTTCACTCGATGCATCAGACGAGTGTATAGGTTGCCGATTTTCGAAGGGGGTGAAGATTTTTATGAGACATACCAGCAAAAACCCGTCACTTGGAATTTATTCATCCAAACCATTTGTGTGCCGGGCAAGGAGGTAGTATGGGTTACACCTGGGAGAGTCTTGAATTCATCATCCCTCACTTGGGAGGAAAAGTGTTGGCGTACCATAATCAACAATCGTTTGCTGCCATCGCACAACACCACTGATGTAAATGGACCTAGGGCGGCAATGATTTGTTGTTTTGTGAATAGCCGAGATTTGATGTGGCCCGGCTCATCCAGTCAAAAATGTTCGTCCGCTCACTCGAGAAGAAGTATGGATTCTACTTTCCATCTCTGGTCACCAGATTGTGCCAAGTGGCGAGAGTTTCCGAGAACCTCAACATAGATGGGAAGGTGCCAAAGGAGGCCGCGTTCTGGGCAAGCAAATTAACCATCGGGAAGGACCCAGTGGCAACTGCTGCCCACGATGACACCCCAGATGAGTCTGAGAGTGACGATGATGGTCAGGAGGAGGCTATGCATGCCTCACCCCACAGGTGTAGATACTAGATGAGGCAGGTCCATCTCAGGCCCGCCGGAGTACCCGCCTGACAGCTTTGGAGCAGGATGTGGAAGGGCTGTGCACTTGGGTCACAGAACTGGGTACTAGAGTTGATGCTCTGGCTACTCAAAATTCAAAGTCCGAAAAGAAGATTATGGCCTGGCTCGGGCGCTAGGACGAGCTTGTCACCTCGACCTTGGCATTGTCTCCGACCAGGACTGAGTTACCAGGGAAGTCCCCTTACCTTGACTTGATTTAATTTATTCATGGGAACATGCCAGTGTGGGGTGGGGGATGATGTTGTATGTTGTTGTATATGTATATAATTGTTTTGTAATTTCTTTTGTTAAGTTAATTTCGACTTGGACCGACGATGGATACAACTCGACGGGTTTCTTGAGGGACTAAAGTCGAACAAAAAAAAACAACAAAAATATTTTGGTTTTGTAGTAGTGTATCAACTCCCCCTTGGCTTTTCTTTAAACCACGGTTCTTTTCCAAGGGTTTTATTTGAACCGGGTGTAGTTATTTTTTTTTTTGATTTTTAGTTAGGAACTTATGGGCGAGGGGCAGAATTGAAATAGGATCCCTTAACTCCATGGTGCCTTGAATATAGACACTTAGGCTCATTGGTTGACTCTTGTGAAAAGGCCTTAAAATATGTGTTCTTGATTTGGCTAAAGTATCCTGAGCGGAGTGTCTGATGATCTAAACTGGATTGAGTCATGTGCCATGTGTGTGTGAGGCTTTTTGTATTCTATGCTAACATTTAACGCTTAGAACTTGCTTGTGTGTTTGCAAAGCGAAATAATAGTCTTATTTGGTCTAGGAAGTGATATAGGCATTTCTTTGTTGAACCATATATATCCATGTTCCATCCACCTAATTGCTATATACCATAGTTAACCCCTTTGAGCCTGTAATCCTGTTTCTTTGGAAAGCACATTACAAGCCTTACCCAATTTTTGAATTGTCCATCTATTTGAACCTTGTCACCTCTTATAAGCACTTGAATTGTGATGAACTATGTAAAAGTTAAAGTGTGGGGTGGTTGGTTTGGCTTTTGAGTGGAGCTGATAAAACAAGGAGAAAGGTGCACTGTGCTGAAAAATAATACTAAAAGCCACCTGAATTGAAAAAAAAGAAAAAGAAAAAGAATTTTTTTGTGTATTGTGTAAATAATAGTCTTTGATGGTTGTGGATTTTGATATAATTGTGCTTAAAGGAGCCTAGGGTATGACATATTGATGAAAATGTGAAATTATGGTTTGACATAAGTATGGGCTTGAATGTAAACTATATGTATTAAAGTGCTTAGGGAGGTGTAGTCACTCTGATATCTAAATGTGTCCTACCCGACATGCAGCCTACATTACATCGAAATAAAGTCCTAATTGATCCTAGACTGAATGAGCTCGATTAGTTGTAACGAACCGACCGGTCGTTCCGTGAAATTAGCCCCGTTTGCTTTATCGTATGTTGCTTGGACTATTTATGTTGTGTTGGGTCGGCTGGTTCGGGTTCGGAGTGGTCATGCTGAGAACAGAGACACTTAGTCTCTTAATTGGCTTAATAGGTGGAAAAGTCAACCGGGAGTTGACTTATTGGTAAACGACCTCGGAATGTGGATTTTATGGCTTGGATAGCTTCGTTAGGTGATTTGGGACTTAGGAGTGTGTTCGGAATGATGTTTTGATGTCCGGTGTAGAATTAGGCTTGAATTGGCGAAAGTTAGTTTATGGAAATTTCCGATCGACAGGGAAATATAGGCTATCGGAGTCGGAATGGAATTCTGGAAGTTGGAGCAGGTTTGTAATGTCATTTTGGATATGTGTGCAAATTTTCAGGTCATTCGGACGTGTTTTGGTTGGTTTCGGCATCATTCGAGGAATTTCGAAGTTTAAAAGTTCATAGGCTTGAATTTGATGTGATTTTGGTGTTTTTGCGTTGTTTTTGGTGTTTCGAAGGCTCGACTAAGTTTGAATGAGGTTATGGGATGTGTTGGTATGCTTAGTTGGGGTCCCGAGGGGCTCGAGATTGATTTCGGGTGGTTAACGGAGGTTTAGACTTAGGAAATTGCAACAAAGCTACTGCTGGTGCCACTTTACTGGTGCGGCCGCACCTGCGGATGGGGAGTCCTAGGTGCGGGCCCACAGAAGCGAAAAGGAATCCCCAAATGCGGAATTTGGGCAGCTCAGTGAGGGACCGCAGATGAGGACGACTCCGCAGGTGCGGATTTTGGACTTTAAGTGACTTTTCGCAGGTGAGCACCTGGGACCGCAGGTGCAAGATTTTGGCCGCAGGTGCGGATTAACTGGGCAGGAAGTATAAATATGTGCCTTCGCGAAATTTTGGCATTTTTCTTCACTTTTGCATGCGGGTTGAGTCATTTTGAGAGCAATTTGGAGGAGGATTTCGAGGGTCTTCAGTTGAGGTAAGTTTCCCAGACTATAAACTCGATTCTATGTTATTATGTGACAGGTTAGGCTTGGAATTAGTAGATTAAATGGCATAAATTGGTGATTTAGGGCTTAGGAAATTGAAACTTGTAATTAAGGAATTTAGGGGTCGTTTGTGGTCGAATTTTGATGCATTTTATATGTGTAGACTCGGGAAAGGATGAGGATTCCCGTGATGCAATTTTTATCAAATTCCGAGATATGGGCCCGGAGCTCGGGTTTGGCCAATTTTGGGAATTGTGCCTAAATTTTGATAGTTTTCGATTGGGGTTCATCTCCCTAGCGTATTTTGATGTTATTGATCTAATTTGTGATAGACTCGGAGCATTTGGGAGCCAATTCGAGGGGCAAGAGCATCACGGAGTAGCTTTTGGGTTGTTTTGAGGTAAGTAACGATTGTAACTCTAAACTTGAGGGTATGAAACCCCAGTATTTTATATTGTTCTGGTAAATGAGGTGACACACATGCTAGGTGAAGAGCGTGTGGGCGTGCACTAATAGGGATTGTGACTTGGCCCGTCCCGTATCAACTATTAAGCCGCGTATTTGATTTGAAACCTTACGACATCCTGTATTTTAGAAATTTATACTTGTTTATGGGTTGTGAGCCATGTTTGGGGCCTTGTGCCGACCTATTTTGACCCTCAGAGGTACTTTTACACTATTCTCACACTATCCTGATAAAATAATTGTGAACCAAGTCATGTTTTCTACTTGTTGTTATTTTCACTGTTATCACACTGTTTTAAAACTCTGAGAGGTATTTTGGGCTGAGTCACGTGAGTTGAGATGAATTTCCCGAGTGGCTTGTGAGGATGACTAAGTGAGGCCGAGAGCCGAGCATGTGATGATAGTTATGGATCGGGCTACACGTCGCAACATATATATATATATATATATATATATATATATATATATATATATATATATATATATATATATATATATATATATATATATATATATATATATATATATATATATATATATATATATATATTATATTACATATGGATCGGGCTTCACGCCGCATCAGTACACATATTAGAACGAGCTGCACGCCACAACAATATAGCGCTTGGGCTGTAGGAGCCACAAGTAGGTGCAGTCGACTATTATATGGACGGGGTTGCACGCCGCAATGTATGTTATATGGATCGGGCTGCACGCTGCAATAGTATATATATATATATATATTGGATCAGGCTGCCCGCAACAACAGTTATGTGTATTCATGGTACTTGTTGAGTACGAGTGTTTAGTGTGAGCATGGGATACTGATAGTGGAGTCACGAGTGACTAAGAGGCTTGCCCGAGAGGCTTTATTTGTGAGTGATACTGTGCCCGAGGGGCTTATATTTTATGAAACAACTGGTTTCACTCTTTTTTACACTGAGCCTCTGATGATAATGTTGGAAAAATGTTTTTATACGATATTTTAAATGGAAACTGGAGTTTTATGAAATATTCAGAATGTAGATTCCTGACTTGATTTATTTATTTCCGCTGTTACTTATTATATGGATTTACATGATTTATAAATGCTCGTCACTACACTCAAGTTTTTTGTTACTTTGATTACTTACTGATTTGGCGTACTCACGTTACTCCCTGCACCTTTGTGTGCAGATCCAGGTACCAGACCATATCACTAGTTTATTTTCGGACGTGATTGGAGTTGTTTCGAGGATCGAGGTAGCTGCTCAGCTTACCTCCCTTCCTTTCCTCAGTTCATAGTTTTTTCTTTCGTACTTCACACTTTTGTAGTATCAAGTCACGTTATTGTATATTGTATTTATCGTCCTAGGTGCTCATGATAGTTGTCTCTAGGTTTTGGGGTAGTGTATAAATTGTTTATCTCAGTTTGCTGTGTTAATATGCTAGTTTTGGAAATTAGGATAATATGAAATGGTTGGCTGGCCTAGTTCCATGATAGGCCCCATCACAGCCGGCTTAGGATTTGGGGTCGTGACAAGTTGGTATCAGAGTCTAGGTTACATAGGACTCAATGGTCATGAGTAGGTTTAGTAATGTCTTGCGAATCGGTACGGAGACGTCTGTACCTATCTTCGAGAGGCTACAGAACCCTTAGGAACAATCTCATTTTTCTTGAATTCTGTCGTGCCATTTTGTTGATTCTGGAAATCTAAAATTCTGTTGTTTCATTCTCTCACAGATGGTGAGGACTCGCGCTACCGATCAGAGTGATCAGCCACCAGCTCGACCAGAGAGAGGTCAAGGCCACAGTCGAGGCCGTGGTAGAGGTAGGGGGCCAGCCCGTGCAGCAACCAGGGCAGTACCAGTTGATCCCCCTACTATTCAGGATAAGGTTCCCGCCACAGATGCTCCAGCGGGACAGGCTCAGGCACCGACAGTGCCTATTGTTACTCTGGGTCTTCAGGAGACCTTGGCTCAGATCTTGACGGTATGTACCACCCTTGCTCAGGAAGTTGCCGCTACTTCTCAGGCCGGGGGAGGCAGTCAGACTCCAAATGCCCGGAAACCTGAGCAGGATACCCAGGGCCATCAGACACCGGGGGCAGTTCCAGCCCAGCCGGTTGCTCCAGTTCAGGACTTTGTGGTTACAACTATGCCAGATGATGAGCAGCGTAGGCTGGAGAGGTTTAGTAGACTTCAGCCTCCGACATTCAGTGGTGCTGAGGGCGAGGATGCCCAGGGTTTTCTAGATAAGTATCAGAGGATGTTGCGTACTGTTGGGATTCTGGAGACCAGTGGGGTCTCGTTTGCTACTTTTCAGTTTTCTGGTGCTGCTTTCACTTGGTGGGAGTCTTTTGAGAGGCGTAGGCCTGTTGGTTCAGCACCCCTCACCTGGAAGCAGTTCTCCACTATCTTCTTGGAGAAGTATGTACCCTAGCCTCACAGGGAGGAGCAGCACAGGCATTTTGAGCAGCTGCATCAGAGGGAGCTATCAGTGATGCAATATGAGATGCGATTTTTAGAGTTGGCTCGTCATGCCACCGAGTTGGTCCCTACTGATTGGGAGAGTATTAGGAGGTTCGTGGATGGACTCACTTATCAGCTCCGCCTTTTCATGACTCGGGAGAGAGTATCAGGTGCTACCTTCGAGCAGGTTGTTGGTATTGCTCAAGATATTGAGTCGGTTCGCCGCCAGGAGCGGGAGCAGAGGGAGGCCAAGAGGCCTCGCGGATCGGGTGGTTCTAGTGGTACTCCTTCTAGGGGGCAAATTCAGCATAGTAGAGGCCGTTTTCAGGCCTCCTCAGTCAGTTCGCCCAGCCTATAGTGGTGCATCTTCGGGGCATGGTCCCCGCAGTTCTCAGCCAGGACGTTCTTCATTCGATGCCCTTCTAGCCCAGAGTGCAGCTCGAGCACCATCAGTTCAGGGTTCCTCTATACATGGTTCTCCTAGTGGCCATTCTGGTGCTAGGGGTTCCTTTCAGTCCCCGTCTCCAGCTCTAGAGAGTTGTTATGAGTGTGGAGAGTTCGGGCATATAAGGAGGCAATGTCCTCATCTTCTTGGAGGTCCATCTCAGCTGAGGAGCCAGCCCTCGACTTCAGCTCCAGTTATTTCACCACCCACCCAGGCAGCCAGGGGTGGTAGTCAGTCAGCTAGAGGTCGCCCTAGAGGGGGAGGTCGAGCAGGTGGAGGTCAGGCCCGTATGTATGCGTTTCCAGCCAGGCCAGATGATATGGCCTCCGATGCAGTGATAGCAGGTATTGTCTCAGTTTTTCGCCGAGATGCTTTGGCTTTATTTGACCCTAGTTCTACATATTCTTATGTGTCGTCATATTTTGCCCCTTTCCTGGATATGCCCTGTGAGTCTTTAGTTACGTCTGTTTATGTGTTGACTCCGGTGGGTGATACTATTGTTGTGGACCATGTGTATTGGTCGTGTGTGGTATCTATTGGGGGTCCGGAGACCCAAGTGGACCTACTGTTACTCAGCATGGTCGATTTTTTTATGATATTGGGCATGGATTGGTTATCTCCATGTCATGCTGTTCTTGATTATCATGCTAAGACCGTGACCTTAACTATGCCAGGACGTCCGAGGGTTGAGTGGAGAGGTTCTTTTGAGTATGTGCCTAGCAGGGTGATTTCCTACCTGAAGGCCCAGCACATGGTTGAGAAGGGGTGTTTATTGTATCTGGATTTTGTGAGGGATGTCAGTGGTTAGACTCCCAATATTGATTCGGTTCCTGTGGTTCGTGTCTTTCCGGACGCGTTTCCTGCAGACCTGCTAGGCATGCCACCTGATAGGGACATTGATTTTGGTATTGACCTAGTGCCAGGCACTCAGCCTATTTCTATTCCACCTTATCGTATGGCACCAATAGAGCTGAAGGAATTAAAGGAGCAGCTTCGGGAATTCTTTGATAAGGGGTTCATTCGGCCTAGTGTGTCACCTTGGGGTGCACCTGTGTTGTTTGTGAAGAAGAAGGATGGTTCTATGTGCTTGTGTATTGATTATCGGCAGCTGAACAGAGTTACAGTGAAGAACCGGTATCCCTTGCCTCGTATAGTTGACTTGTTTGATCAGTTGCAGGGTGCCAGGGTATTTTCCAAGATTGACTTGCGTTCCGACTATCATCAGTTGAAGATTCGGGGGCCAGACATCCCGAAAGCTGCTTTCAGGACTAGATATGGTCATTATGAGTTTCTGGTTATGTCATTCGGGCTGATCAATGCCCCAGCATACTTTATGCACTTGATGTACAGCGTATTCCGGCCTTATCTGGATTTTTTTGTCATCGTGTTTATTGACGATATCTTGGTGTATTCCTAATCTCGGGAGGATCATGAGCAGCATTTGAGAGTTGTGCTTCAGACTTTGAGGGACGCCGCAGCAATATATATATATATATATATATATATATATATATATATATATATATATATATATATATATATATATATATNTATTGGATCAGGCTGCCCGCCGCAGTAGTTGTGTGTATTCATGGTACTTGTACAGTACGAGTGTTTCGACGATTCTGGTAGCTTCGTATAATGATTCCGGACCTAGGCGTATGTTCGGAATGGGTTTCCTATGACCCGGAAGCGTTTCGGCGCCCAATATTGAAATAAGAGTCCCTTAAGTTCCTATTATGGTTTGGGACGTGTTTTTGCAATATCGATGTCCGAATGGAATTCCGAGACCGGTAATAGTTCCGTTATGTCATTTATGACTTTCCTGCAAAATTTGGTGATCATTCCAAGTTGTATAAGTCAGTTCGGCGCGTTGTTACCGAAGTCTAGAAAACTTAAAGTTTCTAAGTTTGGTTCTAGGGGTTTGGAGGTGTGATTTTGAGTTTTAGCGTTGTTTTGGGTGTTCCGAAGGCTCGAGCGAGTCCTTATTATGATTTGTGAATTGTTGGTATATTTTGACGGGGGCTCGGGTGGGCCCAGGTGCCTACCGGACACCACACGAGGCCAAAAACCAGCTAAAATAGCTGCTGGTGCACCTGTTCTAGTGTGACCGCAGGTGCGGTTGCCCAGTCGCAGGTGCGGGACCGCAGGCCTCGCAGGTGCGATCCCCAGTGGTCAGGACAATTCTCGCAGGTGCGGACAAAATTCCGCAGGAGCGGAGCTGCAGATGCGGTCTCCACTCCGCAGGTGCGGGCCCAGGCTTCCTAGTCCATTTCCGTAGGTGCGAGCCTTTGCTCGCAGGTGCGAGACCATAGGTGCGGTCCTCGAGCCGCAGGTGTGGAAACAGTGTTCAGACAATGTGTTTTTATACACGGGAATTAATTCATTTCACTTATCTTCTTCTTCTTTCTTGGGGCGATTTCCACCATTTTTGAGGGCAAACGACCTGATTATTGAAGGTAAGTAAATTCTACTCCAATATTAGCTTCATGCATGGATTACTAGCTTAATTAACTACCTCAGTGAAAAATCAGTAATGGGGTAGTAACCTAGGGCTTTCGAAAATTTGAGAATTTACCCGTGAATTAGCTATGAAATCAAGTAGAAATCGTATATTAATGATCCTTAGGCTATGGGAGGGTGTTTCCTTCGAGAATTATTGGAATCCGAGCATGCGGTCCCGGGGGTCAGATTTTAGAATTTCTTTAAGAATGGCGAATTTGACTTAGTAGTAGGAGAATTTCCACACCTTGAGCATAAATTGATGAATTTGTATAACATTTGGCTAGTTTCGAGTCCTCGAGTGTAGAGTTTAGAGTTTCGAGCGCGTTCTTGGTCCGGGGAGTAGGTTCAACGCGAGGTGAGTCTCCTTTCTAACCTTGTAAGGGGGAATTGTCCCCATAGGTGATTATAAATAATTGCATGTCCTTATTTGCGGGGGCTACACACGCACGATGTGACGAGAGTCCGTGTGTAGAAACTACTATGTTATGTTGGGTAGTTCTAGGGCTCATGAGCATGCTTATATGTTCCTTACATGTATTCCTAAACGTATTTGAATTACTTATTATCCTTGAGTTGGCATGAGAATATTAGGAAGTTGTGGTCCATGATATATTCCTTAGGTTCTTGCCTTAAAGAATAATCTCTGATAGTTCCCTAAAAAAATTGATAATTTTATGTATGTATGCGGCACCACGTCACATGTATGATTCGTGAGTGGAATAGCCCAACTATTATGTCAACCACATCGCATGTTCGATTCGCGAGCGGGGTAATAGATGCATCTATGGTTCGAGCCGCTCGACCCACGGCAGTGCACATTTATTTTTCGCGACGTTTCGGCCGTACGTTTCTGGCCTATTATGTGCTGTATGATTTACTGGGAATTTGTTGTAATTGTACAAACTGGTTCATGTTAATAATGGAATTTAGGTCATTATGTGCTAGTGAAATTTGACATGCAAAGGTAAATACAAATATACTTGATGATTTATCTCTTTGTGATTTCTGCGACTGTTATGCCTGCCTAGTTCCTAATAAATCATGTTATTTAGAAATTTTGACCCTAGTAAGTATCACGTCTACCTATCGTCACTACCTCTTCGAGGTTAGGCGGGATACTCACTGGGTACATATTTGTTTATGTACTCATGCTGAACTTTTGTAATTAATTGTACAGGTTTTAAGGTTGGTGCATCTGGTTATCAGACAAGAGCTCGATTCTGATCTCAGTTGGACCCGACTTCACGGTGAGCTGCTTCTCCTGACGATCCTCGGCATCACCATGGAGTTTTCTTTTGCTTATTTACCGTCTATTCCTTTCAGACCGTTGGATTGTATATTATGTTTTGTATATTCTGTTAGTATGCCTATAGGACTTGTGACACTAGTTCCTGGCACACACGCAGTTCTTATGGATTTCGGGTTGTACATATATTGGCTCATGCCTCTTCATGACTGTTTTGATTAAAACTGGCTATTTATCTTTGTTGAATCGTGTTAAGTTTTAAAAACTGAGTATATTTTAAAGTGTTTAATCTAATAAGAAGGAATCTTTGGCAAATTAAGAGTCGGCTTGCCTGACCCCGCTGTTGGGCGCCATCACGACCTTAGTTAGGATTTTGGGTCGTGACAACATGGTATCATAGCACTAGGTTCACGTAGGTCTCACAAGTCACGGGCAAACCTAGTAGAGTCTTGTGGATCGGTATGGAGACGTCTGTACTTATCTTCGGGAGGCTATAGGGTGATAGGAAAACCTCTCCTTATTTTTATTCTATCGTGCAGTCAATGGTTTACTAAATTTCATTCTTCTATTCTCTCACAGATGGTGAGGACGCGTGCATTCGATGTTCCAGACCCAGGAGGGGCCACTACCCCCGTTGTTCGAGGCTGTGGCAGAGGCCGGGGAAGGGCACCAGCCCGAGGTAGGGCACCAGCCCGAGGTAGGGGACGAGGGCGTCCCCGAGCTATTCCAAGTCGTACCACCAGAGGAACCTAATATAGAGGAGTAGGGTGAGGTGCGCCCAGCAGGTCCTGCTCGAGTAGACTTTATGACGGCGCCAGGATTCCAGGAGATCATGGGTCGTATGATGCGATTCATGGAAACTATGTCCCAGGCTGGTTTATTTCCAGCGGATCCTGCAACATCTCAGGCAGGAGGGGGATCCCAGACCCCTACTGCCCAGGCTGCAGGCCAGACAACAACACTTCAGCATACCCCAGGTACACTGCCCGTGGGTGGAGCCCAGCCAGTAGCAGCAATACCTGAGCTCAGACCAGCTGTGGACGGTGATCCGCAGAAGTTACTGGATAGATGGACCCGACTGCACCCTCCTATCTTCGGGGGTGAGAAGGGAGAGGATGCCCTAGGACTTTATTGATAGGTGCAGGGACAAACTGCACAACATGAGGATACTGGAGTCCCATGGAATGGACTTCACTACTTTCCAGCTTGAGGGTAGGGCTCGCAGATGGTTGTAGTCCTATATACTGGGTAGACCAGCAGGTTCCCCTTCCATCACTTAGGAGCAGTTTACTCAGCTGTTCCTGGACAGGTATACTCCACCCTCCGAGAGGGATGAGCTGCGATATCAGTTTGAGCAGTTGGAGCAGGGGCAGATGTCAGTGACAGATTACGAGGCCAGGTTTTCTGAGTTGTCCCGTCATGCCCTTATGATATTGCCTACTGATGCTGAGAGAGTGCGGAGATTTGTAGCAGGGCTGCACTCAGGTATTAGGGCCAACATGGCCCGTGAGGTGGAGATGGGGACTCCCTATCAACTTGTGGTCGAGATAGCTCGCCGGATTGAGGGTTATCGTTCGAGAGGCAGAGAGCAGGGTCAGCAAGATGAGAGGGCTAGATTTTCAGGAGATTTTAGAGGTTCCCCAGCCAGGGTTAGAGGTCAGTTCGGTAGAGGACAGTCTAGCAGGCCTCCATATTCAGCTCCTCCACCACCTCCCCGTGGTGCTCCAGTGAGGCTGTTGGTTGATTTCCCAATGCACACGCAAGTGTACGTGGTCGACAAGTAATATAGGATTTTAAGTCCAGATATCGTACCCACAGAGACTTGTGTAAACTACTAGCTAATTCACTTTAATTGTTCTTTAACCAAGCCAATATAAAATCAATGATGTACTAATTTATACTAAAATTCTATGAAATAACTAATTATCAAGTAACAAGAACTATTGTAATGTATTCAGTAGAGATAAATATTCCAGGGTTATGGTCTATTCACCACTCATATTGCATTCTAATTAACTTTTCCTTTCATATAGTTTACTCATGGTTGCTAATTAATCGATAAATATTCTCATAGTCTTCTTCCGAAGCACTCTTCACCTATTCTCAATAGATTAATGCCTATATTCCTATGGAATTAGTCTATTAGAACGCACTAAGATTACGATGTTAAATTAAGCACGGTGACTAGGTATATTCCTATCCTAACCACAAATCCGCTCCCTTGAAGGGTTAAGATCGTGCTCTCTTCAATTCTTCTCTAATCTATATATGGCTTTCCCAAGCATAACATAGATAGTATATAGAACCTAATCAATGGCCAATCAATTAAGCAATTAAATATAGAATTGAAGAAACAACCATATGTTGAGTAAACTATATTCAAAGTTAAATTAATGTCGAATAACAATATTCATGGCTAAACCACAACCCCAGAACAATGGGTGTTTAGCCACTCATGCTTTGATCAAACAATTGCATAAGTGTGCATGAATTGAAAATACTTGAATAAAAATGAAGAAAACTAATAATCCTTGCTCCTTCAATGATTCTATGCGTGTATTTTTCTCCCAAAAATCGTCTCCCCCCGTCATGATATGTTCTTGGGTCTATTTATACGGTTGGGATAA
>ML367513.1:0-25911 GCA_005239505.1 Nicotiana paniculata
TGATCAACTCTGGAATTATATGTTTCTACTTTCTTGTCATTTGCTTCAATCTTCTTCTCCCCCAATTCAATTCGCTTTGTCAGCTCCTCGAGCATTTCATGCTAGTGGGTCGGTCCTTGATTCATTCACGTTTGACCTTGCCAGCAGTGGTTCGGCCCTGTGAACAACTTCCTGCGATGGCTCGGGCTCGATCCTACTCGGTGCATGGTTTTGATTTTGGAGTTGTGCTATTGCAGCTTGTTGAGCCTGCAACATTTCGAATATTATTCGAAGGCTGATACCGCCTTCTTCGCCGCCCTGTGCATTCTGACCGGTTGATCGAACATCTCTGCAGACGCTATTTTCGGGGTCGACGATCAGATTTGCATTAATGAAAATATATCTTCATGTCACGACTCGATATAACTTGGGGTCGAACCTTGGCCTGCCGTCCCGATCTCGATTAACCATACAACCGTATACACATTGCAAGGAAATCTTAATGTACTACTTGTAAGACTGTACTCCATTTATAAAAATTAAAAGAAATCAACTTGCTAAACAGGAATAAGACATTAATACATGGAATTGACTTGACTTATTCAGAAGTATCTTCTTGGTAACATCCCTTGTGTGTCCATTGTCCATTCTCTTCATCATTTTTTATCCAAAATAAAACACAACTCGTTAACTTGTTGCTCCTATTTTTTCCACAGAAATTTGTGACTTTTCACGTTCATACACTTACATCAGAATATTATAGTTAATGAATTCAGATTCTTTCTATTAAACTGAGAGACTATTTAGAATTATGCGATTAAAACATAATTTCCTATATTTTTACTTATAAATTCATAGTTTTTGAACTTAACAGAATGGATTCAGTTGAACTCCCACTTAGTACTTTAAGGAGTCGTTTGATTGGGAAACAAGCTATTCCAATATTAGTTATTTCGGGATTGTTATCACGCTCTATCATAGGGATAAAAATAATACTATAATTCCAGAATAACTAATCTCATGATTAGTTATACCGCAATTATATCCTAAAAAAATAAACTCATTTTAAATTTAATCTGGAGATTAATTATTCCTTATCCTTCGTACCAAATGATCCCTAAATCTGTCGAGGCTTAAGATTGCTTATGGTTAAAACTAGCTAGGTGCATAAATTGTTGTTAGTAAACTGTATTTGTAAAATAATTCTGGAGATAATAAAATAATATTCAAACAAAAATGTAAACGAAATAAAAATCAATTCAAGCCCACTGAATTCACAGTGTTTCCTTAATGAATTTAATCCCCTCCTAGGGGTTATGGTTTATTTCCTCCCAGGATAGAACGAATTACACACTGGTGTAGTGGTACTTCAAACCTCAGTGTTTCAGGGAACACAAAGTTCGGTAGCAAATCACACTTACTGTTGCTTTCTTTGAAGTTAAAACTATGCAGAAGAAAGGAGGAGAACTCAGAAAATCGTATGTAAAATCTGAGAGAATGGACTTGTGTTTATAGCCAATATTGGGCTGAAATCTGAAGAGGTGCAACTCTTCAGAATGGTTGTTTTTGAAAAACGGTCATAGCATAAATGCCATAACATAAATGGCTATTTACTCAACAATAAAGAGGGAAAATTGGAAGAGAGTAATTAATTTTCTGTTACAAAAACAGAAAACTCAAAAATGGACAACTCAATTGGATTTAATATTAATATTAATATTTATTTTAATATTAATATTTTATTATTAAAATGAATATTTAATAATATTTCTGTTAATATTTACTACTAACAAATAAATTTGGTCCAAAAATTAATCGATCGATCGATCATTTGACCAAATCCAAATCCGAATCCGAATCCGAATTCGAAGCCAAAGTCGAAGCCGAGCCGATCGAGCGACGACGACGACGCGAGGCTTGCCTTCTTCTCAACTCTTTATGATCTAGAATAAGATCAATTGTTTATATACCCATCAAAAATCTTTTCCTCTTCCCATATGGGACAATCAAGGAGGGAAACTCAAATATTACTCAAATATTTCATTTTCTCTCTATTTTCCATTCACCCTATTTTAAGTTTTAATAGCTTTAAAAACCCAACAGTCCCTCACATGAATGGGGAATGGCTACATCACGGAAGTATACAGAAAAATTGTGTGATTCACAAGCAAGGATTAATTGCATCTGGATAAGTATGTTTCCCTTTGAACTTTCCGTAGTGAACTTATGTCTGATATACTCGGTCAATCGGTAGATTTGATATCTTTGAACCGTCGAACTTTGGTGTATACCTAGACAACCATAAGTCACACAATCAACCCTTAACCGTCATTGATTCTCATTGTTGCGTTCGTTTCAGCCATGAACACCGCCTGGTTTCATAAGTACATAGAGAACTAGCCTGCAAAATTCTCCTTGAAGAGGCTAATACTTCACACTTACATAGGTGATTCCTAAACGTGTCATCCCGTAGATACACTATTTTATATACCCCGTATCAAATTTAGAAATCATTAAAAANAATGTTGAACCGTCATTAATGACTTTGTTTGATCTCCTTGAACCTATATCTTGGGATCTCCAGTCTTCTAGGCAGAGTTACTGCCACTATGACTTGTTCTCGGCCATAGTCCCATTCCCCTTAATGATTTCTCAACTACCTATTTTTGTAAGTGGATCAGACACATTATCACTTGACTTTACATAGTCAATCATGATAATTCCTCTAAAGAGTAATTGCCTAACGGTTTTATGTCTTCGTCGTATGACGAGATTTACCGTTATACATTACGCTCCCAGGACTTCCAATTGCCGCTTGACTATCGCAATGTATGCATATTGGTGCCAACAGTTTGGGCCAAAATGGAATGTCTTCCAAGAAATTCCGGAGCCATTAAACTTCTTCACCGGCTTTATCTAAGGCTATGAACTCAACCTCCATTGTAGAGCGGGCAATACAAGTTTGTTTGGACGACTTCCTAGATACCGCTCCTCCACCAATAGTGAATACATATCCACTTGTGGACTTGAAATCAGCTGATCCGGTGATACAATTTGCATCACAGTATCCCTCAATGACAGCTCGATATTTACTGTAGTGCAAAGCAAAGTCCTGGGTATGTACTAAATACCCCAAAACACGTTTCATAGCCATCCAATGAGATTGACCTGGATTGCTCGTATATCAACTCAATTTACTTGTAGCACAAACTATATCTAGTCGTGTACAATTCATGATGTACATTAAGCATCCCAACACACGAGCACGATCCAATTGTGTTATGCTTTGGCCTTTGTTCTTTGCTAATGCAAGATTCACGTCAATTGGAGTCTTTGCAACTTTAAAGCCCAAGTGCTTGAATTTTTCAAGTACTGTCTTAATATAATGAGATTGTGACAATGCCAGACCTTGAGAAGTTTTATGGATCTTAATTCCCAGAATTAAATCAGCAACTCCCAAGTCTTTCATATCAAACTTGTCAGTTAGCATACGCTTAGTCTCATTTATGTTGGCAATGCCATTACTCATTATCAGCATATCATCCACATATAAGCAAACAACGACTATGTGATTTGGAACATTTTTAATGTACACACATTTATTACATTCATTTATTTTAAAACTATTTGACAACATTGTTTGGTCAAATTTCGCATGCCTTGTTTGGGTGCTTGTTTAATCCGTAAAGGGACTTAAAAAGTCTACATACCTTCTTTTATTTACCTAGAACCATAAACCCTTCAGGTTGTTCCATGTAGATTTATTCCTCCAACTCTCAATTTAAGAAGGCCGTCTTAACATCCATTTGATGAATTTCAATACCATAAACTGCAGCTAACGCTACTAACGTTCGTATGGACGTAATTCTTGTAACTGGAGAGTATATATCAAAATAGTCAAGACCTTCTCGTTGTCTATACCATTTGACCACAAGTCTTACCTTATATTTGTCAATAGTGCATCATCTTTCATTTTCCTCTTAAAGAACCATTTAGAATTCAAAGGTTTATTTCCAGGAGGAAGATCAACCAATTCCCATGTATGGTTGTTCAATATGAATTCTATTTCACTATTGACTGCCTCTTTCCAAAATAATGATTCCGAAGAAGACATAGCTTATTTAAATGTTTGATGCTTATTATCCAATAAGAAAGTCACAAAATCCAGTCCAAATGAAGTAGACGTTCTTTGACGTTTACTACGCTTGGATCCTCCTGATTAAATATACTTTCTTTTGTTTATTCCCGAGGTCGTTTATATCCTTCACCGATCGACTCACGTTCCTTTTTATACGGATATATATTTTCAAAGAACTTAGCATTATCTGATTCTATAACCGTATTATTATGAATGTCAGAATTTTCTGATTTATGAACCAGAAATTGATATGCTTTACTATTGGTAGCATATTCTATAAAAAACAATCAAGGGTTTTCGCTCCTATTTTTACCCTTTTGGGATTAGGAACTTACACTTTTGCCAAACACCCCCACACTTTAAAATAATTCAAGTTAGGCTTCCTTCCTTTCCATTTTTCATATGGAATGGATTGTGTTTTTCTATGGGGTACTCGATTTAGTATTCGGTAGCCGTAAGAATGGCTCCCCAAAAAATTATGTGGCAAACCAAAACTTATCAACAATGCGATCAACATCTCCTTTAATGAATGATTCTTTCTTTCCGCAATCCCATTGGATTGGGACGTGTAAGAGGCCGTTGTTTGATGAATAATTCCATATTCTAAACATGTTTCTTCAAAAGGAGATTCATATTCACCACCCCGATCACTTCTTATCATTTTGATTTTCTTGTTAAGTTGCGTTTCAACTTCATTTTTGTATTGCTCGAATGCGTCTATTGCTTCATCTTTACTATTAAGTAAGTAAACATAGCAATATCGAGTACTATCGTCAATAAAAGTTATGAAATACTTCTTTCCACCGCGAGATGGTATTGACTTCATGTCACAAATATCTGTGTGAATTAAGTCTAAAGGATTTGAATTCCTTTCAACTGACTTATAAGGATGTTTAACATACTTAGATTCCACACATATTTGACATTTTGATTTGTCGCATTCAAACTTAGGCAATACTTCCAAATTAATCATTTTTCGCAAGGTTTTATAATTGACATGACCCAAACGTACATGCCATAATTCATTTGACTCAAGTAAGTAAGACGAAGCTGAAATTTTATTATTATTCACAACAACCATCACATTCAGCTTAAAAAGTCCCTCAGTGAGGTAACCTTTTCCTACAAACATTTCGTTCTTACTTATTACAACCTTATCGGATACAAATACACATTTAAAACCATTCTTAACAAGAAGGCCAGTAGAGACTAAATTCTTTCTAATCTCAGGAACATGAAGGACGTTGTTCAAAGTCATCACTTTGCCGGAAGTCATTTTGAGAAATATCTTCCCACATCCTTCAATCTTCGCCTTTGAAGCATTTCCCATAGAAATCGTCTNAAAGACACATTTAAAACCATTCTTAACAAGAAGTCCAGCAGAGACTAAATTCTTCCTAATCTCGGGAACATGAAGGAAGTTGTTCACAGTCACCACTTTGCCGGAAGTCATTTTCAGAAATATCTTCCCACATCCGTCAATCTTGGCAGTTGCAGCATTTCCCATAGAAAGTGTCTCTTCGGGTCCAACAAGAGCATATGTAGCAAAAGCTTCCCTAACAGCACAAGCATAGCGAGTGGCTCCAGAATCAATCCACCATTCCCTTGGATTTCCCACCAGGTTGCATTCAGAAAGCATAGCACACAAGTCATCAACATCTTCGTGCTTTTCAACCATGTTTGCTTGACCCTTCTTCTTGTCTTTCTTTGGAGCACGACAATCTGTAGATTTGTGTCCAGCTTTCCCATAGTTGTAGCAATTACCGTTGAACCGCTTCTTGTTTGGGGTGCTTTTCGGTCCAGAAGCCTGCTTCCTCTTTCTCTTATTTTGAAAAGTATCCTCAACAATGTTTGCTCCCATTATTATTGAGTTTCCACGACCTCTCTTCTCAGCAACTTTGTTTTCCTCTTCGATTCTCAACCGAACAATGAGATATTCAAGCGACATATCCTTGTGTTTGTGTTTCAAGTAGTTTTTGAAGTCCTTCCACAAAGAAGGCAACTTCTCTATCGTCGCTGCTACTTGGAATGCTTCATTGATGACAAAACCTTCAATGAAACTTCTGTTAGTAAAACTACTAAAATTACTACTTTCAACATTAGAATTAGTTCGACTTATACCTTAAGCAAGGAGATCATGAATAATCACTTGTAATTCCTGGACTTGGGTAATAACATACTTGCTATCTACCATTTTGTAGTCCAAAAACTTTGCGGCAACGACCTTCTTCAACCCGACATCTTCAGTTTTATATTTATTTTCAAGCGCAATCCACAGTTCTTTTGACGTCTCCACGCCACTGTAGACGTTATACAAAACATCCTCCAGTCCGCTAAGAATATAATTCTGGCACAAAAAATCTGAATGCTTCCACGCCTCAATCACAAGAAAGTGTTCAGTTTCTGGAGTTCCATCATGCAGCACAGGAACATCTTTTGCTGCCAGCGCTTGAAATCAACCCCGGAAAATTTTCCAGGTTTTCCTGCCGGTGTTGTTTGGCTAGTCGATGCATTGACAGTCACCATAGGAACAATCATGTTCACATCGTCACTCGTCATTTCTGTAAAAGAATGACACAAACCAAAGTTAAAATCACGTAGATTTTAATCTTCAGTAGAGTAGAAAACCACAAAGGTTTTACTCTCCAGAAACAATGAGTATAACACAAATACAGAAAATAAAAAAAATTAAATTCCTTAAGCTTGTTAGTAAACTGTATTTGTAAAATAATTCCGAAGATAATAAAATAATATTCAAACAGAAATGTAAATGAAATAAAAATCAATTCGAGCCCACTGAATTCGCAGTGTTTCCTTAAGAAATTTAATAATCAAGGTTATGGATTATTTCCTCCCAGGATAGAACGAATTACACACTGGTGTAGTGGGACTTCAAACCCTAGTGTTTCAGCGAACACAAAGCTCGGTAGCAAATCACACTTATTGTTACTTTCTTTGAAGTTAAAAGTATGCAGAAGAAAGAAGGAGAAATCATAAAATCGTATGGAAAATCTGAGAGAATGGACTTGTATTTATAGCCAATGTTGGGCTGAAAACTGAAGAGGTGCAACTCTTCAGAATGGTTGTTTTTACAAAACGGCCACAACATAAATGGCTATTTACTCAAAAATAAAGAGGGAAAATTGAAGAAGGTAATTAATTTTCTGTTACAAAAACAAAAAATTGAAAAATGGATAACTGAATTGGATTTAATATTAATATTTATTTTAATATTAACATTTTGTTATTAAAACGAATATTTAATAACATTTCTGTTAATATTTACTATTAACAAATAAATTGGGTCAAAAAATTAATCAATTGACCATTTGACTAAATCCGAAGTCGAAGCCGAAGCCGAAGCTGAGTGAGCGACGATGACGACAACGGTGCGAGGCTTGCCTTCTTCTCAACTCTTTATGAGCTAGAAGAAGAGCAATTCTTTATATATCTATCAAAAACCTTTTCCTCTTCCCATATGGGACAATCAAAGAGGGAAACTCAAATATTTCATTTTTCCCTCCATTTCCCATTCACCATATTTTAAGCATTAATAGCTTAAAAAAACCCCAACAATTGTGTCCATTAATTGTTGACAACTCAGTTCAACATGTACTATTAGCATATTCATTGTAGAAGCAAATACTCATTTCCACTTTAACTGAAATGTAATACGTTCAATTTTTAATCACCTCCAAAAAAATTCATAATTAGACAAGCTCTTTTATCAAAATCTACTCTCAATTGAAGTTTCTAATTGAAGCATGCACGTAAATTATAAATATTACTGTAAAGATATGGAAATTATTTCGCTAACTTTTAGCAACTTAATTGAAATATAGATTAGGAAACTATGAGAATCTGTTATATGATTCTCATTGATAACTTCTAGAGTTTGAAACTTCAATTAGCAGACAAAAAACACGTACTCTTGTTAGGCGTCAACTACAACTTACAAGGCAAGAAGTAAACTTACTACAAACAACAAGAAATTCAACGAAACAATTAATTCTTTAGTCATAAAGAATAAAACTAAATCAAATAAATGACAGAAACAAACGCGTGGGCTCCACTAACCTCTACAAAAGATCCTTCCCCTCTATTCGTGCACACCAAATTCGAAGAATTCGTCAAAATTTAGCAGGGCATATTATAAGCTGAAAAATAAAAGCAGATTAATAATACTCAGAATAAAAATAAAATTAAAAAAAACAACTAAGAGGGTGACAAAGAATTCTAAGTTCATACCGCATTTTCCTCCTCTTCCTCCTAACTTCCCTATATAAATTCAAGAAACATCTCTATTCACTTTCATCTCAAGAACCCTATAGTTCCTAACTCCATTAATCTTTTCCTCGAGTTCGTCAACAAACAAATAGCCAAAAGGAAAAAAAAAGAAATTTCCCAAAAAGGAAAGAAAATAAAATTAGAAATGTCCTCCACTATGAAATACTCCATGATTGTTTTCTTTGCTAGCGCCCTTTTCCTCCAAGGCACTTTGGGTACGTATTGTATATCTAATCTTCTTCACTTTCATGCACACAATATATTTCCATCATAGTTTGTTTAGTTTCCTTTTGAATATGTAGAATGTATGTTTTTATTTGCAATATCCAGAGTAGTTTTTGATCCCACGATCAGGGCCGGATGACGTGATCCGGAGGGTTTTAACTGAATCTCATTCATCGAAAAATTATATTGCACAAATAAGGTTATAATAAATTGTTTTGTACATATACTATAAATTATTTGTATTCCCTCGACTTGAGACAATCTTCTAGTGTAATGACATAGATGGTTAACTTTTAATCATATATTTTTGTATTTTTGAAAATCCTCTTCTTAAAATTTCTGACTCCACCAGTGTCTCCGTCCACGACGTGTAAATATAATCTCAGGGAATTTCATTTGTGAGGATTTGCCAACCAATGTGTGTGGTTTCGCGATCGCGACATCAGGGAAGAGGTGTTTGTTGGAGAGTTCAGCAGGGGAAGATGGGAAGGTGGAGTATCAATGCAAGACATCTGAGGTGGTTGTTGTTGGAAACATGAAAGAACACATTGAGACAGATGAATGTGTTGATGCTTGTGGAGTTGACAGGAACTCTGTTGGGATTTCTTCTGATGCTTTACTTGATTCTCAATTCACCTATAAACTCTGCTCCTCTGCTTGTTACCAAAAATGTGCTAACATTGTTGACCTTTACTTCAACTTGGCTGCTGGAGAAGGTAACAACATTACCATTTTCCCTCTTCCTTTATTTTCTGTCATTTATAGTTGAGTTATTTTTTGATCCCCTGCATTACTATTTCTGGTTTAGTAATTGTTAGAATGCGATAATCTAAATAGAGTAGGTAGCGCGTAAATCGTAAACGGAGAACTTACCTATTCTTTGTACTAGAAGCAGAACATTGTTGTCATGTCATGATGTATTGGATCAACTCCTGTTCCATAGTCTAAAACCCTAATGTTGTTGACAAAGAAGAGCTAGAAAAATATTGTATTAGTTGTACACACTTATATAGGACCAACTAGGGTTACAGTAATAGCTAATTAAAATTACTAGGTTTTACCCCAGTGAGCCTTAAAAGCCCGTGGCGAAGCCACCTTATAGCAAGGGGTATTTACTAACATCCTTTCACGGGAAAATACACTATGTAGGTAGGTAAATATTTGTATATGCATATACATTATTTGTTGATTCTCCTTGATTTTTTCATATACATTAACAAAACAACAAAAAACTGAGTGTAATCCCACAAGTAGGGTCTGGGGCATGGGCGTAGCTAGCCCATTGAGTACGGATTCGGCCGAACCCAGTCGCTTTGGTCCAAACGATGTATTTGTCTTAAAAAATCTATTGAATATGTACTAATTATTAATTTAAAATCCAGTAACTTAAAAGAATTAGAACCCTGAACCCATAAACTTCAAATCCTGGTTGCGCCTCTGGTTTGGAGGGTAGTGTATACGTATATCTTGCCCCTACCTTGTAGAGGTAAAGAGATTGTTCCCGATAGACCCGCGGCAAATTCGACACCCCTTATTTTTTTCTTGATTTTTTCATATATTTACTTTTATATAATTTGACATCCCTCAATAAAAATTCTGGATATGTCACGATTAGAAACACCCTTATGGGTGAACTCTATTTCCTATAGTAATGTTATTGCATATGTTGGAATTGTGCAGGAGTGTATTTGCCAGATTTATGCAGCAAGCAGAGGACGAACCCACACCGTGCTATGATTGAGCTCTCAAGCAACGGAGCTGCAGTCGAAGATGTAGCTGATGCTCCAGCTCCTTCCCCAGTTTCTTTCTAATTTACTTAATACATTTGAAAAATTAATACTACAACATATACTGCATACAATTTTTTTTTATTCCTTTAAAAAACAAGTATTATCATTAATGTTGTATTTTTCTACAATGAAAGAGGGGTGTGGGGGAATTTTGGTTTGTTTCTAATTCCCTTGGATTTGTTGAAAATTGTTCCGTGAAATTCTTTTTCCAACAGAATTTGAATGAGATATTCTTCTATTTGGATTGCACTAATTATTCTTGTTTCAAGTTCTTTGTTTTGACAAAGTGAGAGGAAGTATATGTAAAGTTTGTGGTATTACCGAATGTGATGGAGTGGTAAGTACTCCTTTATCCTTAACCAGATGTATTGTGTTCGAGCCTTAGGTATGTAGTCGCCTTTTATTCAAGTAATTTCAATTCCCACCGCACATAGTTTAGGTAAAGAATGCTTTTTGAATGTCTGTTAGCGGATATCCTTCTCATGCAATTTCCCATCAAGTGCTTCCCTATTTTATTTTTATGTTTTCATCGAAACGATAATAGGGAATATAATGTCATGATATTGCATAAATTATAGGAGTAGTTTATGATACAAGGATATTCCAGTGCACAAAGCATCTCGCGCAGACAGGGAAAAGCTAGCCCATCGCGTATGTGTTCGACTGAACCCAGTCGATTTGGTCCAATCCATGTATTATATATATTTGTCTTAAAAAAATTATTAAATAAGTACAAATTATTAATTTAGAACTCAGTGACTTAAAAGGATTAGAATCCCGAACCAATAAGCTACAAGTCCTGGCTCCACCTCTGCATGCACAGTTCGGGGAAGGACTACACCCATGCAGTATGATATAAACAGTTATGCAAGCATTAGTGGGTACTTCAACAACTCGAACCAGTGACCTAAAGGTCATAACAAGACAACTTTACCATTGCTCCAAGGCTCCCTTTAAGTATCTGTTAGACTAAATGGTCCAACTCGTACAGGCCCAAACATATCTGAAGAGGAAATAGACCTAGGTCCAAGAACTTGACAGCTTTACAAGTTTTGTAATGTTATTGTATACATAGCCACAGATGTAGTAGATAGCCATTTTTTATTGTTTAGTATAAATAGACTAATAAGGGTTACATTGTACAAGTGAGACATTATTGAATACATACAGATTTCATTTTCTGGAATTTTCTTCTCTCTAGAACACTCGATTTAGGGGTTTCTTCTAGAGAAATCCATGGATTCTTCTTCATTCATCTTCACTCTAAGAGTATCTTGTGATATACTCTCTCCATTCACTTTTACCTGGCATGTTTTGATTTTTCATGCCTGTACGAAATAATAAATGAAGTGTATAATTTACCATGATACTCATATTAATTGATGCATATTTTATTGGATTTGAGAAAATCATTTGAAATGAGTGATAAATACTTTGGATATAACAGGAAAATAAAAATGTGTCTACTCTTGATATGCGTAAAGTAATAAGTAAAAATGAAAATCTATTTTTAATATATGTACAAGTAAAAGTGAACGCACAAAATACTAATATAAGCTATAAGTAGCTTATGGTAGAACGACACGCTTCCCGTTGCAGAAACATTTTATCAACTGTTGACTATTGACGGTAATAATGTGATTAATAGTGTGTGACCGGTGAATTAAAACAATTTCCCCCCTAATATTCAAAAACACCTTAACAACCCAACTCCTCCGTGGGTATGCTGTTTTTTTCTTTCATTTGTAAATTGGGTGTTAAGCAAATATGTTGTATGGTTTCCAGGCTTATTTAGACTATGTTCTTATGTTTAGTTATCCCAAATATTATACAATTGCTTGCAGAGGCGGATTTAGGATTTGGAGCTTTTAGGTGCCACTTAGCTTTAAATATCCATGTATTTATACATTGAGATAGAGTAAATATTTTGTCGATTTGAGTAACTTTGGATTTCGGTTCGGGTTATTATTTCTTTGGTATATAATATAAATCGATGGAACAAAAAAATATAGTGTTATAGTTATGATGGAGCAAAATTTTGCAAAACAAAATGCTATTAAAACTTTGTTTGAAAAAAATAAATACTTAACTAATAAGAGACACAAAAGAAAGTCAAAAGTTAACAAATAAAGTAAGATGTTTAATAATAATTACGAAAAAGAAAAAAGAGAATGGAATATATAGAATAATAGAAAGCTTAACGTGATGTAGCAAGTCAAAAGGTTCAAAAAATATCGTCAGTAGGGTTCAATCCTTTACAACCAAGGTGAAATCTCCTAGCCTTTGCCACTAGCACCTTTGTATTATTTGTTATGGTGGGTGGCGCTTTAAATATACATATATTATTGCTTATATATATATAAAAATATACACAGAGTCTCGACCGTAGCTTGCGGTGACGTACCACCCCTCGGGCTTTATAACTAGATCCGCCCCTGACTGCTTGTAATGTCCAACACCTAATTCTTGAGTCACCTTTGGCTATATCTTTGCTCCTTTTGAAAAACAAATTAAAATGGCTATCCTCCACCCAAAATTTCTTCTCCAAGGACACAACGAGTGCCTTTTATATTTGCTGTCATCTTCATTCCGGTTGCTAAGTTTTACTGGGGTGCTGGCGCTCGGCCAAATCATATGGATGGAGTATATGGTAAGGAGTATCAATTTGTGATTATATATATATGGGTCTTGTAGTTTGGACAATTTAGAGTACCATAGCATATAGTTTAGTTATGTAAATTTTGAAACAATCAATGGGTTAAGGTATGTTATTTTGATGCAATGTAAATACATTTTGTGGTTTGAAGCAATGTAATGAATTTTCTAAGTTTTATGACATTATGGTGGTTCTATCTATACCTAGAGCTTCTAATTTAAGTTGCACAAAATGGTACTTTAAGGTGCTTAAAAATGGAAAACAATATGCTCTATGTGATGCCTTAAATTGTTGAAAAAATTCACTATATAATTTAACCAAGTTGCTCATAATTGCAGTTTGGAACCAAATTGGACCAAATATTCCCTTAATGTATGTGTAGGTTTAAATATGCCCTAATTATGCTCGGTTTGGTTCCATGTGAAATATAAGGGCATATTTGGCCCAAGAAAGTAATGGTAGGGGCATGATTGGGCCAAACTATTAACGGATGGCAAATGTTGTAAAATATCAAATACTTTAGGGGCATTTTTATCCTTTACCCTTCTTTCCCACTTCTGCTGGATTTTCATATTGAACAACTCATAGCATGTTTGGTCAAGCCGGAGAAATCAACTAATTTTGAGAAGTGCTTTTGAAAAAAGTCTTTTGGAGAGAAGCAAATTTGTGTTTGGCTAATCACTCTCAAAAGCACTTAGCAATAATTTGTGTTTGGCCAAGCTTTTCAAAAATTACTTTTAAGTATCAAATTACGAATAAGGACGTGAATAGATTTACTTAATAGTTAATATTATAAGTAAATACATAATCTCAAAAAAAATTTATTACAGGCAATAATTAAATCTTTTCATTTTATTTACGGCAAAGGGTCTGATCTGCCCCTCTACTATTATCAATAGTTTAAATAAGCTCTCCATTATACTATCAGGCTAATTGAGACCTTACCGTTATATTATTGATCATTTTTACCCCTATTTTAGACGGAATGCCATGTGGCAAGCTTAAACACAAATAACCCATTCCCAATTTTGAACCTGGAAACCCACCCCATAATGAGCCGACCTGATTTTTTTAAAAATAAATCTCAAGAAACAAAATTCCAAACATGACTATAATCAATTTCCTTGGACACTGATACGGCGTCGTACCCTCAAATCCTAGCACCGGCAACTGCGGGCACATCGACGGAGGAAGCGCATGCAGTGAAAGAGTTGACTCCCTATGGCCCAGCAGCAACCAAGAACTCAGGAACTATAATCCTAAAACTTATATTTGGATTCTCTCTTAGCCCATAAACGAAAGAGGACTTCTCTTCCATTTGTTGTTCTTCTTCTTGTTTTAAGGAATGGAGTGAGAGAGTTGACTCGCTACGGCCGCCGGACACTTATTTTTGCGACGGAGTTTTTGGTGAAAGTGGGAGAGTCTTCAAATAGGACCTCATCTGACCACCCACAGCTTTACCACTTGAGAATTTCCTTGAATACATCTTGCATTTATACTTCTCCATACTCATTAATTATTCAACAGATCACATATTTGAGGAAGAAATAAGCTTTTTTTTAAGATTTTTCAGTATGATAGATCTATACTTAATTCGCTAAAATTTTGAAGTACTTCTGTAGCAGTATCAATTAATCACATGTTTTAGTGATCTTTGATTTTTTCTCTAAATTTTTGATTTTTTTTCCTGGCAATTTCTTCGTTGTTCTCAAAGAAAACTTCAAAAATGGTGTCGCTTGTGTATCTTCGCCTCACGATTCTTCAATTTCTTTGTCTTGATCTATAATTTACTTCTGCACAAAAAAGCTATCTGAGGAAAGTGATCTGAAGAGGAAGAGAAGGTTGGGATTGCGCAGAAGGATGTCCCTGCTGCGGTATTTGGAGGTTTAATTCGCAAGAGGGAAGAAGGTGATGAAGCGGAGGACGACTCTGCTGCCAAGAAACGGGTTTGTTATGGATTACATTAATGGGTGGGTAATTTGTTTGTGAGCTTGCCACGTGTCTCTCCGTCTAGATTAGCATATCAGTATAATAGTATCACGGTAAGGTTATAATTGAACGGATAGTAAAACGGAGGATAAGTTTAAACTATTTTGAATAGTACATGGATATATTTGACCATTTTCCGTTTTATTTTAGTAAAATATAAAAATAAAACTTAAAAGTACGTAATTCTTTTAATATAAGTTAAATATATCAAAAATCATTCAACAAATATAAAAGCATTCACCCCTAAAGTCACTATATATTAGAAAGCTATTCTAAAAATAATAAAAAATATTTATACATTAATATCCTAAGTATTAGATTTAACGGTTATTTTGGTATATACTATATTTTGTTAAGGGTATTTTTGGTAAGAAAAAAAAGTCAAAATTGCTTCTGCTTCTGCTTTTGAGAAGAAACTACTTTTTTCTGGTTCTCAGAAATTACTTCTGGTTCTTCCCAAAAGTACTTTTTTCCTCCAAAAAAAAATTGGCTAAACACTTAAATGGAGGCTGTAGTATTGTTTACCAAAAATGGACAACTGTCTGTGGGGCAGGGGAATTGCCAAATAGAGAGAGACAAACGTTCTTGCCTTATCCTTCACATACAAAACTAACGCAAATACCTGGTTCAAAAAGCACCAAGTAATATATCCTACTAACCATTTATACAAGGAAATTTCCAGTCCTCAAATGCCCACATCAATCTTCTCATCTCCATCCAAACACATCTCTCTGATCAAACTGCCCTCATATCTCTTCCACTACTTGCCAATAATCATATTTACTTTGGCAAGCCTTTTACCAACATTTTCTTTCTTCTGTTTTCTCACTGTTTCATTACAATGGCTGATTACATCACAAATACTAGAAGGAATTCCAATACACAGTTATTACAAGAACTCGAAGCACTTAGCGAAACACTCTATCAGCCAAACACCTCTTCAACTAGCACAACCCGAAGAACAGCCTCCCTTGTCCTTCCTCGAACGTCTGTCCCTCCAATCGCTATTGCTGATGATCCAATAACCAGTGTTAAAAACGATGACAGCGTCATCAATCCTAAGCCGAGGTCGAGGCGCATGTCATTGTCGCCATGGCGTTCTCGTCCAAAGCTGGATATCGAGAGCGAGGACAATATTATACAACAACAGAGCAGCAACACCAAGTCATTGAAGAAGTTGGATAGCAAAGCTGAGTCTAACTCCGAGAAGAAAGGCCTATGGAACTGGAAACCAATTCGGGCTCTCGCCCACATTGGTAAGCAAAAGCTAAGCTGTTTGTTCTCAGTTGAAGTCGTCGCGGTTCAGGGACTACCTACATCCATGAACGGGCTTCGGCTATCAGTTTGTGTTAGAAAAAAGGAAACCAAAGAAGGAGCAGTACACACCATGCCATCTAGAGTTTCACAGGGTGCTGCTGATTTTGAAGAGACCCTTTTCATTAGGTGCCATGTTTACTATACCCCTGCTACTACTACTGGTAGTAGTGGAACTCGCTTTAAATTCGAACCACGTCCATTTTCCATATATGTGTTTGCTGTGGATGCAGAGGAGCTTGATTTTGGAAAGAACTTAGTGGATTTGAGTGAAATGATTCAGGAGTCCATAGAAAAGAGCTTTGAAGGAGACCGAATTCGCCAATGGGACACGAGCTATACTCTTTTAGGGAAGGCCAAGGGGGGAGAGCTAGTTCTCAAATTGGGATTTCAGATAATGGAGAAAGATGGTGGAATTGGAATTTACAGCCAGGCTGAGGGGCAAAAGACAGGGGGAAATGTGAACTATTCATCGCCATTTGCTCGCAAGCAATCGAAAACATCTTTTAGTGTCCCAAGTCCAAGAATGACTAGCCTAAGTTCATCTAATTGGACTCCTTCACAAACAGGAACAACTGCAAATCTTCAAGGAATTGATGAGCTGAATCTTGATGCTGAGCCTGAAAAGGAACCAGAGTCAAAAGCAGAGGATCTTGATCTCCCGGAGTTTGATGTTGTGGACAAAGGAGTTGAAATTCAAGATAAAGATGAAGCAAAAAAAGAAGTAGAAGTAAAAGAAGAAGAGGAAGACGCAGAAGAAGAGCAATCTGAAGGAAATTCTGATAAAAGATCAGTATCAAGTCATGAGGTAGTTAAGGAGATTGTGCATGATCAGCATCATTTGACTAGATTGTCAGAACTTGATTCCATTGCTCAGCAAATCAAAGCTCTTGAATCCATGTTTAAAGATGAAAATCAAGTCAAGACAGAGGATGACGACTCTGAATCGCAAAGGTTGGATGCAGATGAGGAAAATGTGACAAGGGAATTTCTTCAGATGCTTGAAGATTCAGGTGGCGCTAATCAGTTCAAGACGGATCAACAAGAAACCCCCACATTCAAGCTGCAAGGAGGAGATGAAGACAGAAAAAAGAGAGAATCAGTCATATTTATTCCAGATCTTGGAAAAGGGTTGGGTTGTGTAGTTCAAACAAGGAACGGAGGTTTCTTGGCGGCCATGAATCCTCTTAATACTGTTGTTTCTAGAAAAGACACCCCAAAACTTGCAATGCAGATATCAAAACCATTTGTTTTTCCATCAATTTTGTCGTCTATGAATGGATTTGAAATATTCCAGAGGATGGCAGCTATTGGGATGGAAGAATTTACGTCCAAGATCTTATCGATGATGCCAATGGAAGAACTTGTGGGGAAAACAGCAGAGCAGATAGCTTTTGAAGGTATTGCTTCAGCTATTATTCAAGGGAGGAACAAAGAAGTAGGTGCCAGCTCAACTGCTGCTCGTACAGTTGCAGCAGTGAAATCGATGGCAACAGCGATGAACACAAGCCGAAATGAGAGGATTTCTACAGGGATTTGGAATATCAGTGATGAACCGTTGACAGTGGACGAAATTCTTGCATTCACACTGCAGAAAATGGAGGCAATGACAATCGAAGCCCTGAAAATTCAGGCAGATATTGCGGAAGAAGAGGCGCCATTTGATGTTTCCCCACATTCTGCAAACAAGAAAGATGATCATGGTCACCTACTGGAGTCCGCAGTTCCACTTGAAGATTGGGAAAAAGATGACAAAAGCGATAATGTAATGATATCTGTTGTGGTTCAACTGAGGGATCCACTGAGGCAGTTTGAGGCAGTTGGAGGACCTATGATAGCACTGATTCAAGCAGTTCATATCGATGAGAAAACTAATGACATCGACGAGGAAAAGAAGTTTAAAATAGCATGTTTGGCGATTGGCGGATTGAGAGTTGGAAGCGGAGAACAGAAGAATGCATGGGACACAGAAAAACAGAGATTGACTGCAATGCAGTGGCTGGTGGCTTATGGACTTGGTAAAATGGGGAAGAAAGTAAAGAAAGGTTCAGCAGTAAAGGGCCAAGATTTGCTATGGAGCATATCATCACGTGTAATGGCGGATATGTGGCTCAAGTCAATAAGAAATCCAGATATCAAGTTCATCATGTAGACAGCAAGGGTATAAATCATTTTTCGTCATTCTTTCCGCATTCCAAAAAGAAATAAGCAACAAATAGTTGTTAATGTTTGCATTTGTTCTTGGTGTGTAGATCTATTCCATTTCTTGTAGGAAATACTGAAGTGCTGCATCAGGTTTCTTTAGTAACTAGATGGGAGTGCCCATGCTATGCACGGGCGTGGGTATGGTATATTTGTTTGTGTTTTTTCATAGATCCTTGAAAGGTTATTCAAGATTGTAAATGAGATTAATTTTATCTTTCTACAAGTAATAAAGAAGCTGTCAATTTATAATTTGACATGGTCGTTAATTATTTGGTACTTTGAATGGTCATTTCGTGATAAAGTTATGTATTTTTCTGTGAGCAATTAATCATCCTGATGTATTCTACTTGGATAGGATAATTGATGATTTCGAATGTATGACAAAACATCCTTACACTTGGCTTAAATCACTTTACTTGGGAAGTTATCAGGTCCATTTGGAGAGGCATATCCCCATTTGAATTCAATCTTGGTTTAAGAAAAACAAACCAACATCATGAGCATATTAAGCCACAAGCAGATTGTCTAAGACATTGATAGAATTGGAAAGTAGATGCACAGTCTGCTGTTAAATTGTGCCTACGACTGACTATCAGATTTTTATGTAATAATTCCCTTGAGTACCTGAACTCTCTATGCATCTGAAGCTTCTGAAGCCAACAAAAAGTAGTAGAAGATTATCTACTAAAAGCCACTTGTACGAGTCTTATGCTTATATATTTGCGTATAGATGACCAAGCCAGACATTGTGATGCTGAAAACACAAAAGATATTCAAGAGGAATCTCCTTTCAATTTAGAAATGAGGAGTAAAATAGGGTTTTCCATTGTGCATTTGAGCAATGAAAGAATGTGGTAGTTGAAGTTCTGTTTTGATAATGGCCTTTGATGAATGGAGCAGTATCAACTTTGAAAGGAAATTTTATGACCAAAAGAGATATCTTCTGCCAAAATGTATTTCACTACTATGTGAAACTAGTGCATCAGCAGAATATGTTGCAGGATTTTGTAAGGACACGAATCTATTATGCTGCTGTAAATGAGAAAAACAAAAGCAGGTGGATCCCGTATTGTCAAGAATATAACTCTTGAACTTATATCATCACCGGAATGAATTGTCAATAATATCATGGTGCTTTACTAAGGCAAGGACTACAAAGCTGCAAAAAGCCTGGATTATACCATAAGAGCTTAGCCTCTAAATTGTCGCGGAATTCCTTCTAAATCAGAACATTGGAAAAATAAATGATACTATCAATTTTCTTAACATCTTTTGGGGAATGCTTATGTGTAAATGAAATAGATCAGCTTTGGTACTTCATCTTTAAATTTTTGGATAGGTGAATCTAATGACACACACTTCTTGCAGAAGAGTGCATAAAGTATTGGTATCTTCTTGATTTACCACAACCAACCGACACCCTAATGTCTTTCTTTAAGCTCTCATGTGTTCGATAACAAGTAGCCACACCATCTCATAACACTCAAGGAAAGGTAGTACTAAACAGCTTTTGAAGTTTTCAGATGATTTAAACAAAATACTGACTTGACCAATGCTTTAGTACAGCTTCTACCAATAAAAGTTTCAGCAAAATAGGTGACACTATCCTACCTTAGTGGAGAAGTAGTTTTATCTCACTTGCTGATCTTCCTTGCTCCGAATACAGATCTGTCTGAATACTTGCTGATATGTTATACATTGCCGTCGTGCCCTCTACTAAATACTTGGTCATCCAACTGAACTGCAATGTCAAAATCAGGTAGTAAAAAGAAAAAGCACAAATTCACAGGCCTGAGAGATATTCCTTTCTGTTGGAGTTTCTTAAGATAAAACATACGTAGTAGCTATTAATGTAGACAGAAAATTGCAAAGCTCTATATACTGTTGGACTAGGGCTGTGCTCTCTGGGACATGTAGTAGAAAAATAAAAGGGAATATACCCAATTTGAACTAGAAATAGTCGGTGGAGGTATAATGTACGCATAATTTGTGTATTATATATGAATTGTGTATAATCACTGCATAATTTATGTATATGACTAGAAAATATTTGCCCAGCTCTCAACTTATTACCGGCTTTAATCCTTATTTTCATACACAGTTGCCGCTGACACTTCTGCTTTGCATACAGCAGAAAAATTCTGCTTTGCTTAATCAAAACTCTTCTACTTCGACAATTTTTGGCGAAACTTCTGCTTCGCATACAATGGTTTCCACCGGCGGCGACCTTCCCACTGCTCCGCAACCTTCTCACCGATCCACGAACGAGCTTTGAAGTTTGAAGTTTAATGCCCAGATGTGAAGTTCGAATTCGTGGCTGAAAATTTGATAAAGGTGAATGGAGGTTGTGGATTTGAGCTAGAAATCACTGTCAAACATTCGTTTGTTGTTGGATTGAATCTAAGGATTGAACTGAAATACCTGTCCGCCATTGACGAAGCCGTTTGAGACTTATTTCGAAATTGCAAATTTGAAGTTTGTGCTTCGGAATCAAATAGCATTCACTACCTGGAATCTGAGCTCCATTAGAGGTTGTAAATAAGATTCTATGGCTAAGGCTAGTAAATAGTTTTTATTTGTTGTACATTCTTGAAATTATCCCGATGAGGTATTACTGAAAGAATTTTCAATGTATTCAAAGATATAATTAAAACATTAAATAAAATCTGAGTCAATTATAATTGCTTTACACTTAAAAGAAAAAGTTCAATATTCTTTGCAAACCATTTTTAGGATAACAATACAATAATGATATTAAGAAAACAAAAAAGAATTCTTGCTTTGGTTTCACAAAAAAAATATACTACTAAAGAATAAAACACGAAGTGCATTACCTGGTTCAGTTAAAACTGATTACACTAACAATTCCGTGTGTAATTATATTCGCCCCCCTTAGAAGAGAAAACCCAGAATCCATCATAAATTTTATTTTATTTTTCATATTTTTTGACTTTTCAACCACCAAAAATGACGTCATAAATCTTCCCTCTAAAACATTTCTTTTATCTTAAACAGAACACTTGTTTCCCCTTTTCTTCACCTAATGACCTTCATTCATCACACGGTACTTATCTTCGATCTCCATTTGGTACAAAATTAAGGTCATCTGCGGCAATGGAATCCTTATGAATTAGGAGTAGTTCAAAATTAAGGGACATAATTTAATTCACATCAATGAAATAGGAGTAGTACAAACGAAGAAAACGTATTTGGAGTAAATTTAGAGGCAACAGTCAGGTAAAAATAGCACGGGCTAGCTAGTTTTCGGACTGATCATTTAAAAATAGTCAGTGTTTGTCAAGTCATCAAAAAATAGCCACTATTTTGCTGCAACAAAGACCGGTCCAGCATAATATACTAGAGTTCGGTGCACTTGTGTATGAACTTCCAGCATATTATGCTACAACTCCAACACGCAGGAAGTTACAGCATAATATATTGGAGATTCGAGTACCTGTGTATGAACTTCCAGCATATTATACTGGACCGGTATACTTATGCTCGAACTCCAGTATATTATGCTGGAGTTCTAGTATTACTTATGCTGGAACTTCTTTATACTATGTTGGAGTTCCAGTATACTTATGCTAGAACTCCAGTATAATATGTTGGAGTTCCAGCATAACTATACTAGAACTCCAATATAATAGACTGGAGTATTTTTCGAATTTTAAACAGTGTTTTCGTTCAAATTTATCTTTATATAAAAAGTGGTTAAATTTCAATTACTTTTAAAAGTGTGACTATTTTTGAATGATCACTTGTAAATCTGATAATTTTTTAATTTCTCAAGGCCATAATTAGGACAAATGTTGAGTGTTGCCCGTGAATTTGTGGGTAAGGATAGATATTTGCCTTATTCATCGTAGATATAATAAAATTAATAATGTAAGAGGCTAAGAGTGATGTCTTTTTTGTGTTGGAAGTCTTAACATATTCAATATGAATTGGGACAAAATTTGAGCGAACCCAAATTCTTGTATATTCTATGTGGCCGAAATTTAGTTAAAGTCAAACTCAACTGTTAGGCAAAGTCTAGATATTGCAAATTTATCCAACGTTGATATATATATTTTGAGCGAATAATTTAGTTTTTGAATTGTATAAAAATCGATCGATATTTTAGAGATATTTTAGTTATTCAATATTTAATGTTTAATATTTGTGCTTTTATAATAACTAGTCCAAGGGTACGCGCTTTGCGCATGTATCTATATCAACGAATATATAGCTTTAAGAGTTAGATTAATATTATTTATTTGCTTTTATTTAGTTTAACTGAATAAAAAATTTAAGAAAATAGGAAAGAAAAACTTTTAAAACTTGTGATCTTGCACATACCATATATAACATTTTAGTGGTTATAAAAATTTGCCATTAACGGTAAAATAAAATATTCACATTGACTTATTTTCAAATTTAAAAAAGTATTATGAATTTTTTAAACGACCTAAAAGAAATAGTGTTATCTTTTTTGGAATGTATAGAATATTAAATAATATATTTGAGCTCAATAAAGAAAGAAATATTGCACCACAAATGTCTTTAGATGCTAAGAGTTTAGTTAATTGACAAATACTTTTACTTATGTGATGAATTTTTAAAAGAATTAAATTTAATTTTTTTATAATTAGTTAATTTAAAATTTTAATTATTTGTTCTCAACATTAAAGGTAACTTAATTTAAAGACTTGATATTTTTTCTCAACATTAAAGGTAATAACTTATTTGTGTTATTCAAAATCTTAATATCAACTAATCACAAAATTTTATAATTTTAACTGCAATTATAATTTTATTTACTAAGTATTCTAATTTTAAAGAATAAGGAATTAGATCTAACATTTTCCTTTTATATCTTTATATTTATTGACTCTTGCCAACCACTTTTTCTCTCTCTTTTAAATTCTAAAATATTCTTATTTGTTCTAATTATTTAATGCAGTTTTAAAATAATTTCATATAAGAACCAATGAATAAAAACTTTCTTTTGAATAGAAAAATAATTTGTTCTACATGATTGTGTTAAGTATTCAACTTATAATTAAAGAGAATTTCGAACCGTGAAATAAGCTTTGTTCAAAATGAACTATTTTAGTACTTACTTCTCGTATTATCTTACTCCGTAGTATGTTTGTGTGCTTTTTATTCCTTCTTCCCGACTAATTTCATTTATTTATTAATTTCCTGCTAATCAAATAAAGAAGAATTTAATAAATGAAATAAGTTAAATTCAAGTTATCTATACTATATTAATTAAAAGCACGAAGGCTCTTAACGAAATATTATTCTTTTACCCTTTTAAAATAGAGTTCATACCGGATAAAATAGTAATTTAATCATTTTTCTAATATTTAGGAATAGTCATTTATTTTTTTTCCAAATATTTAACACTTTAAAATACTAAAATTTAGATTACTAAATCTTTCCTTATTTAAATTATATAAGAACTTCTAATATTTAAAAATTTACAATTGAGTAATAAATTTTTTCGTTATTTTTTACTTCACAATTAATTTGCTTTGTTATTTGTTTTGGCTTAATTTCTTCCGTCTACAGTTATTTGATATTTATATTGACTCAAGTTTGTTTCAGAACTAATAAACATCATGTCTATAACTTTCAGCTTGTCTTATTTAATTTTAATAACATCACAATTTTAGTAAATTAATAAATTTTATTTAGGTGAAAGTTGAAACACAATGATTTAATTCTGAGTACAAATTTTAGAGTCATCTATTTAAATAGTTGGAAATAGAAGTATAAACAAAATCAAACACGTCGTTTATTCATTTATAACTTTTAGTCCCCTGCTTAAATAATAATTTTTTTGTTCATCTATTTTTTGTATGATATTTGAAAATTACACTCATTAGTAAAAATAAATAAATAAGAAAATATTTAAAAAGATATAGAAAAGACATGGTTGATAAAAGAAAATATTTAAAAAGATATAGAGAAAGATTTTTATTTGTACCCTTTGGAGATATAACTCTTAGTAGAATAATTATTGTTACAGTTAAATATTCAAAATTGTGGAGGAGTTTATACTAAGATTTAAATAACGAAATACAAATTATTTTCTTTAGTAACAAATTATTAAGTTTTTGAAACAATTTATTAGACAAAAACTGACTCAGTTCTTTTCTAAATTCATCGTATAAAAAGAATTATTTTTTAAGTTGAAAAAATTCTTAATATAGTATTAAGACTCAGGTTGATAAGTGCTAACTTGATGTAACAACGATAAATTAATAGTAGAGACAAAATATATCCTAAATGAGTTGTTAATAATTATTTTTTATTTTTTCCATTCATCCTAACAAATAACAACTTGTTGTAAAATATTAACTCAACATTAGTCATTTTTAGGCTTCACGTTTTTATTTTATTAGTTTTCCTCTATGAGCTATAGGACCACCTCTTATTCACATATCTTTAAAAGATCAAAAGATTCAATTTTCAATTTAGATTTACGGAAAAAGGCTCAAATATCTATCAAGCTTTAATAATTGACATATTTATGCCACACGTTAAAATGGGATATATTCATGCCACTGACGTTATATTTTTGGCTCATTTGTGCTATTATCCACAAACGATTCTCGCACCTGATATTTACATTCCAGAGTGTTTTTTTTTACCTTACACTTGCAATGTGTCGTTTAATTAGCCCCCTTCATAACTCGACCCTACATCACAATAAAAGTATAATTGATCATGTTTGTTTCTTCTCGAATGAACTTGAATACATCTTTCCAAAAACATTTGCACAAAAATCTTAAATATTCAAGGGTTATGTGTCTTTGCTAAACTAAAAGGGAATAATTTGATAACTTGTGAAACTGAAGCAATAAAATTATAAAACTGACATAAAATTTAAGGTGGCTAAATTGAATGGTGATTGAGGACTTCTATGCGACAAAGTTTCTTCTTTCCTCGAGCTATCTATTAAGACCAATGTTATCATTTACAGAGCCTATACATAATATTTTATAGTTTGAACATAATTTTTAATATAATATTTATGTGATGATATACACGCGCAACGCGTGTATATTAATTCAAGTTATAATACTAAAAAGATTACGTGGAAGGATTCAAATAGACTAAGGGTGTGTTTGGTATGAAGGAAAATATTTTTCGGAAAATATTTTTCAATTTTCCCATGTTTGGTTGGCTTAAATGTTTTGGAAAACATTTTCCTTATGAACTCATTCTCCAATTTGGAGGAAAATGTTTTCCTTATCAAGAGAAGGGAAAACATTTTTCAAAATTCCTTCTCAACCCTCCCCCCACCCAACACCCCCACATCCACCAACCTAACC
>ML367515.1:0-16056 GCA_005239505.1 Nicotiana paniculata
ACACACATGTTCTCAACCCTCACCCTTCTAAAATATATATATACACAACATACTCACATACACAGGGGGAGGGGATGAGTGATCTTCCAAGCCGTAGTGGGTTCACTTAACTGCTTTCAGAGTCCTTATTTTTTCCTTACTATCAATTCGAGTTTTCCGTTGAAGTAGCCGACTAATTTTGTCCGGTCAAAGGTTCCTGTTTGGTTGAGTTAGATTGTTGTCCATTTTATCCGCTATATACATTGTCGAAGTTACCTTTAATTGAAAAGGCTCTACATCAAGGTCTATCTCTTCTACTCACTCTCTGCTTGAAATGAATAATGTTTGCTTGATTGTCTGATTCATGATCCTCTATGTTATTCAATGTAAAAAATGGNGGATAGGAGTTTAGTTTATTTAATCTAATTTCACACTTGAGACGTATAAGTTTTAAAATTGGAAGTGAAAGTATTTGATAAGGATTTAGTTTTTACATTTGAAAAGGATTTGGTTTAAATTCACTTAAGCAGAGGTGGGCCGTGGGTGTTAACTTAATGAGATTTTCTTTTAAGGTGGTTTGTTTTGTTTATCCGGGTAGAATCGCTAGTAGCAATGCTTTAGGCGCGACTTAATCTATTGTCGTGATTGTGTACACGTTTGTGTAACGTAATTACTATTTTCAAAAAAAAAAATCAAGGTACATATTCGCGCAACTTTGGCCGAAAAACCTCAAATGAAAATAAAGTGTTATTAGTTGTGTACACGTACGTGTGGCATGACTCAAACATACCAAATAAAATGATTACACGTACGCGTGACTCGTTGCAAGATAATTTAATAAACATGAATAATCAATCAATTAAAAGAGGTAAAAGTGACAATGCACATAGGTTCTAAAATACGTAATTAAATAATTTAATTAAGCCAGGTATGACTAAAGCGACCGTGCTAAAACTACGGAACTCGGAAATGCCTAACACCTTCTCCCGGGTTAGCAGAATTCCTTACCCGGTCTTCTGGTTTCGCAGACTTTAGAACAGAATCAAATTTCCTCGATTTGGGATTTTAAATAAATTGGTGACTTGGAACACCAAAACTCAATTTCAAGTGGCGACTCTAAATAATAAGTAATCCCTTTTCAAAACGTCACTTTAATTGGAAAAACTCTTCTTCACCAACCTCGTAATAAGGTTGTGGGGAAAAAAGAGGTGTGAAAGCTCTAGCGACTCCGCTGGGAACAATTAATAAGAATTCGAGCTTTGTATATTGATTATTGTTTGGATTTTATCATGTTTTGGATATTATTGTGTTTGGGAGCCTAATGTTCTATTTGTTGCTTATTTAACGCTTTATTATTTATTTAAATTGTGATATAAATTGTATCCTCTCTCACACCCCTCTAAGTCTTCTGATAGGTAGTTATGTTGTGTTTTCGTACCAGCAACACAAAATTTCTGTCTTGAGATAAAGCCAGTTAGCCTACCAGCTTCTGGTGAAGGATTTAGTCACACATGTTTAGCGGGAGAGCCGTTAGCTAGCCAGTGTTGTTCTACTACTGGTGACGCTTGACGCTCCTTGGCTCGGTTTGTCCACGGGGTTAAGCCAGGTCTAGATAGTATCTCCTTTAGGATTTGAAAACTTAGAAGAACAAGCTACAAGCAATGAATATCCCTAGTAGGCTACGTTTTATTTGCATCATGTGCATTGGACTTAGCGGGACTCGGCACAAGAGTTGGGCCCGTCTAGGACAGGTACCAATTTTTCAGACCAGCATGTTCATTTTTTTGTGCTACATGTAACATTATTTGGTAGACTTTACTCAAATGTTGACCCGCTTTAGGATAGATTGATTGAACAAAGGAGAGAGAAAGAAAAAATTTCCTCCAAGTTTTCATAAAGTACCCGTTTTAAAAATAAAATAAAAATTTTTGAAGGGTTCCCGTATGTAAAATCACAATTTTCAAAATAATAATTTTTTTTACCGAACTACGTTGGTCTGATTCTCACCGGATGTGAGATATGTAGGCAACCTTCATCGGGTCTGGCCCCCAATTTTCAAAATCCAAAAATATTTTTCTTTTAATTTCTTCTAAAAATTCAAAAATATTTTCGTTTTTCTTCAGAAGTTTTTCTTTCGAAAAATAAAAAATTTAAAATTCAAAAATAATTTTTTTTTTCTCTAGAAGTTTTTTCTTTCATAAATTCAAAATAAAATTTCAAATCCAAAAATATGTTCTTTCTTCTTTAGAAGTCTTTCTTTCGAAAATTCAAAAAAACAAAAAAAAATCTTGTTAGGAGCTTTCATGGTATGCATTGTATAAGAGCAAGGCTTAGTTTAGTTTACTTCAGTTTCGATCTTTCTGAACTATGTAATGGTCTGATTCATGCGGCGTCATGACACGTAGGCAATCCTCATCGGATGCGATCATAGTCATAATTTATCTAGGGGAAAAAAGCAAAAAAAAATAGAAAAAGAGAGAAATTTTTTGTTAAAAAAAAAAGAAAGAAAAAAGAACGTTAAATTCAAGGGGAAATAAATCAATAAGTCGGGATGAAGCATTAAGCCTTTCAAGATCATTTTAGAAATAAAAATGACATTAGGTGCACGACATACAATGTGTGATTAATATTTGCAAAATGCCTAACTCTAACACGTTTGTTGTTTGTCATCTATAAAGATAAGTATGGGTGATTGGGTTTTTGTCTGAGCCTCGTGTTTGGACCAAGCGGGTCCGGGGTAAAATTTTGGTATTTTTGGAAGAATGCTAGGAAATGGATAATTAGGCTATGGGATCGATTTATATATACTTAAGTTAATTATGTCTAGATATTTTTGTTCCGGAGTTGAATTCAAAAGGAAAGGTGGTGTTAGAGGCTTGATTGCTATTTTTGGACTCAAGGTAAGTGTCTTGCCTAACTTTGGTGAGGGAATAAGTATCGTATTCTAGGTGCTAAGTGTTTATCATGTCCAATGCATAGGTGAGGTGACGATTACCTATGCATTGTGTGTCAAGCATGCCCGTGAGTCCATTTTTGATGAAATTCTTGTCCTTACTTCCATATCCATTGTATTATGAATTTATCTCTACTTGGAAGTTGATTGTGTTGAAAATCCTCGTTGATGAACTTGTGATGTAATGGTCCTATTGAGGACCCAACTGTAAAAGATATACTTGAAAAGGTTGGTTATAGCTGAGACCCTTGCCGGGAAATTTGTTATGATAATGACTGATATTTTTCCCTTCTCGGGTGATTATGATTTGTGATTCCACTATGCTGCATTCCTTGCCATTTTGATAATTGTCATTGGTGAGGAAGAGTGTAAAGCACGAAGGGTGATGGCGTGCCATGATTTACATTGATCACATCATATATTGCATAGTGAGGAAGAGAGTAAAAGCACGAAAGGTGATGTCGTGCCATGATTTACATTGATCACATCATATATTGCATAGTGAGGAAGAGAGTAAAAGCACGAAAGGTGATGTCGTGCCATGATTTACATTGATCACATCATATATTGCATAGTGAGGAAGAGAGTAAAAGCACGAAGGATGATGTCGTGCCATGATTTACATTGATTACATCATATATTTCATAGTGAGAAAGAGAGTAAAAGCACGAAGGGTGATTCCGTGCCATGATTTATATTTAAAAGCACGAAGGTTGATGTCGTGCCATAATTTATATTGAAAAGCATGAAGGTTGATGTTGTGCCATGATTTACATTGCCATACATGATACATTGCATCGTGAGGAAGAGAGTAAAAGCACGAAGGGTGATGCCGTGTCATAATTCATGTTATCTTACATCGTACATTGCATTGTGAGGAAGAGCGTAGAAGCACGAAGGGTGATGCCGTGCCATTTATTACATTTCTGGCATTATATTTGTTTCATTAGCATATTTCTGATAAATTGCCTTCTTGTATGTTCCTATGTACTTAATTAACTGCTCTATCTCACTTTTTACTATGTATCTGTTTATCTCTTGCTTTGTTTTTCCACGATATATGTTGTAGAATAGGACAGGTTAAGGTTTGTTGTCAAGTCTAGCCTCGTTTCTACTTCGGCCGAGGTTAGGCTCGGCACTTACTCAATACATGGGGTCGGTTGTACTGATGCTACACTGCACATCTTATTGTTGTGCAGATCCCGCACCCGAACCTAGTGGATAGCGTTGAGGGAGTCTCCTTCAGTCCACCCCAGAGGCTTCAAGGTATACCCGTTGGCGTTCGTGGGCCTTGGCGTCTCTCCTATCCTTAGTTCTTTATTTATGTCTTGTCTTTCCTCTAGTTTTCAGAGACAGCCATGTATTTCCTCTCAGACTTCGTATTTAGCACTCCTATAGATAGTTTGTGAGTTTGTGACTCCAGGTTTTGGGGAATTATTGCAACGTTGTATTATGTTATCTTACTTAGCTTTGACACTTTATCTATTTCCGCTGTTAAAAATTGTGAACTATTTTTAGTTTATTCTGTTAATTCGGTGTTATCATGTTAGTTTAACTGTACACGTTGGCTTATCTAGAGGGTTCAACGTTAGACGCCATCACGGCCCGAAGATGGGATTTCGGGTCGTGACAGATTAGGATCCTCTCTGCAGGGAATTATGAAACCTATTGCTCCATATGTGAAGAAAGATACCTTTGGTTTGGGTTTTTAAACCAACATCAACTGACATGGATAGATCCAAGACCCGCAAAATAATCCCTCACATTGCCTACTCTTTTGTGAAGCCATAAGTTGAAGAAGTCCAATATCCTTCTACTCAGAATGACATTGATGAAATTTGCCAGGGTCTCAAGGAGATGTTCTATGAGATCAATATGGTTCAAATTGGTGAGGGCACTAGCCGTGAGAGTGTTCAGCTGAATTGTCAAGATACCTCGCTCAACAACTGGGAAGCAACTCCTCTTCCCATCAAGAAGGAGTCTTGGTAGTCTGTTTTGTTGTTTTTCTGTATTTGGATTAATTTAAGGGTTGTAATACAGATATTTTAGTTTAATTGCTTTGATTCGATGTTAATCCTTCTATCCTTTCAAATTCAGCGAAACGAAGTTCCATTTTTCTTAGTAAAATTCTATTTTTTCCTTTTCCTAATTTTTGTTAATTTCATATCCTTTTCAGTTTCGTTAATGCTGGTTTTAAAAATATGACATGCATGCGGAATTCATGCCCAGATCTTAAAAATCTGTCTAATCTCGAAATAATGAATCAAGAAGTTGAGATTCCCTCTCTCCTAATCATTGTTGAAGCAGGGATCGAAGACACTGACTGGGTCAAGTCCCGACTGGAATAGTTGAGTTTAATTGATGAAAAGTGTTTGGCGGCAGTTTGTTTTGGTCAATTATACCAACAAATAATGGCACGAGCTTACAACAAGAAAGTGCGCCCAAGACAATTTGAGGTAGGACAACTTGTTTTGAAACGTATCTTTCCGCACCAGGAAAAGCAAAATGAAAGTTCACCCCGAATTGGCAAGGTCCTTACCTCGTCAAGAAAGTATTATCAAAAGGAGCGATACACTTGGCAAATATAGAAGGCAAGGTGACTGATATATCTGTCAATGCGGATGCGGTCAAGAGATACTATGTATGACATAACTCTATTGGGTCATTTTTATATTTAGCATTCTCAGGTTGGGATGACGAAAGGCTATCATTCTCGCTACCCAAACACTGGTCAACCTTAGTTAGCCCTTTGAAGCCTTGTTTATATTATTTCTTTGTTTTCCCCTCATTTGGAACCAATGTACTTAATCTTTCAAAAGAAAATATATATATATATATATCAAAAGAAAAAAAAGAAAAAAAAATGAAAATGAAAAAAAAAAGCAAAAAAAAAATCATCAAAACAAGTTCAGGTTAATTGAACTACGTCCAACCTGATTCCGAAAGGATACGTAAGCAGCCTCACTCTCGGGTTCGGTCACACTAAAACAAAATCCACATTTCTCAGTATTCAAAGAAACTGGGGCATGATTTTATTTTATTTTTTTGAAGGTTTTTCCGTCAAAATGGTTCCAAAAGTTGTAATTCAGTTGAATAGTTCTTTTTCCTTTCCCTGTTAAGACCTTCTGATCAACTTTCGAGAATGCTAAGTTGGTATATTACGGTGATGCCTCGNTATATCAAAAGAAAAAAAAGAAAAAAAAATGAAAATGAAAAAAAAAAGCAAAAAAAAAATCATCAAAACAAGTTCAGGTTAATTGAACTACGTCCAACCTGATTCCGAAAGGATACGTAAGCAGCCTCACTCTCGGGTTCGGTCACACTAAAACAAAATCCACATTTCTCAGTATTCAAAGAAACTGGGGCATGATTTTATTTTATTTTTTTGAAGGTTTTTCCGTCAAAATGGTTCCAAAAGTTGTAATTCAGTTGAATAGTTCTTTTACTTGTCCCTATTAAGACCTTCTTATCAACTTTCGAGAATGCTAAGTCAGTATTCTACGGGTGATGCCTCAGCCATTGTAAAGAGAGAAAAATAAAATGAGAGAGTTTTATTAGTGAAAACCCTCACGGACCTTATAAGGCGATAGTGAATTGAGAGAAAGACAAATGAGAGGGTCAATTGGTGAAAACCCACAAAAGGGCATCGTTGATCGATTTAGACTTCATATATCCCGGCACAAGCATGGTTAAGACAAATAACTCAGTTTCAAAGTGAAGTTTACAATGGATTTTGAGAATNTTCTCTGAAAGGTACACTTCTTGATTAGGTTGTAATACCTATTAGTTCACCTTCTTGTTTTCTTTCGTACTATTCTTTTTGAGTCCTTTTCAGTCTAATTTCACCAAATCAAAGCAAAGAAAAGGCCGCAAAATTGGTTACAGTTTCCCTGTTATATGAAGCAAAACTTTCTGGGCATGAACATTATGGGCAAAGGCATAAAACCATCTTTGAGCTTCCCTGACGAGCAAAAGTCTTGANTGAAGCAAAACTTTCTGGGCATGAACAACATAGGCAAAGGCATAAATCCACCTTTGATTTTCCCTGAGGAGAAAAAGGCTTAAAGGACGGAACAATGTGTCAAGGGTCGGCAAAAGTTACTCAGTTAAAAGTTGTTCTAGGAGCAAGGTTGTTTGCACCATAAACACAAATGGTGATAGGCGCAAAATAGTCAGGTTTTGATGTTGAGAAAGAAGATCTCCAGAAAGTAATGACAGAATCTCCCAGCAATTTGTAAGACAATCGATGGAGTCAGTGTTTCTAACAAGTGTAATGGACGCAAGGTCAAGTCGCCCAAGAGATCAAGGCCACAAACTGACCACCATTTTAAAACTAACGAATCTTTTTTTGTTCAGAACAGGAATAGAACAATTTTAGGAAACAGTTCGTGGAAGGACGAACATCACGAAGTGAAGTTCTCAAATACTGGATTTTCCTTCCAATATACATGTAATCATGTTATTTTTAGTTTCATTATAGGGAATACCCTATCTTTACTTCAGGGTACTACATCGCCTGGTTGTATTATTTTCTTCCTAAATAGGGTACTACATTCCCTAGTAGAATCTTAAAGAGACAAAAGCCCCATCTTATTGCCAACACAGGGTACTACATCCCCTGGCTGCATTAATTTTTGCCAACACAGGGTACTATATCCCCTTACTGCATTTCTTTTTGCCAACATAGGGTACAACATTCCCTAGTAGCATCTCCGAGAGCCAAGAGCCTCATCTTATCACCAACACAGAGTACTACATCCCCTGGTTGCATTACTTTCTGCCAACATAGGGTACTACATTCCCTAGTAGAATCGTAAAGAGACAGAAGCCCCATCTTATTGCCAACACAGGGTACTACATCCCCTGGTTGCATTTTATTGCCTACATAGAGTACGACATTCTCTAGTAGCATCCTAGAGTGACGCGAGCCTCATTTTATTTCTAACACAAGGTACTACATCCCATGGCTGCATTACTTTCTGCCAACATAGGGTACGACATTCCCTAGTAGCATCTCAAAGTGCTGCGAGCCTCATTTTATTGTCAACACAGGGTACTACATCCCATTGTTGCATTTCTTTTTGCCAAAATAGGGTACAACATTCCCTAGTAGAATCTTCGAGATCCAAGAGCCTCATCTTATCACCAACACAGGGTACTACATCCTCTGGTTGCATTACTTTCTGCCAACATAGGGTACAACATTCCCTAGTAGCATCTTAAAGCGCCGCAAGCCTTATTTTATTGTCAACACAGGGTACTACATCCCCTGGTTTTATTTCTCATTGCTAACATAGGGTAAGACACTGCCTAGTAGCATCTCAGAGCTCCATGAGCCTCATCTTATCACTAACACAGGGTACTACATCCCCTGGCTGCATTACTTTCTGCCAACATAGGGTACGACATTCCCTAGTAGCATCTTAGAGCTCCATGAGCCTCATCTTATCACTAACACAGGGTACTACATCCCCTGGCTGCATTACTTTCTGCCAACATAGGGTACGACATTCCCTAGTAGCATCTTAGAGCGCCACGTGCCTCATTTTATTGCCAACATAGGAAATTACATCCTAATAGCATCTAATTAGAGTGATACAAGCCTCATCTTATTCCCAACACAGGGTACTACATCCCCTGACTGCATTATTTTTTGCCAACACAGGGCGACATTCCCCAGTAGCATCTCAGAGTGACAGAAGCCTCATCTTATTTCCAAGGGTACTACATTCCCTGGTTGCCTTCCATCATTTTAACATAGGGTACGATAACCCCTATAGTAAAAAAAAAGAGCCTATTTCTCTTTCAATTCTTCATTTTGAAATAGCAAAAATAGTTTAATGTGTTTTCAATAACTCACAAAAAATTTCCCAGTGCAAACTGGGGCAGAAAAGTTTTGTTCGTTTTGTTTGTTTGTAATGGCTTGTAGGTTTTTCTGCAAAGCACGGATTGGATGTGCAAAAATTTAAGATTCCAGCTCTTGCCGGAGAAAATGGAATGTTTGATCTCAATACTAGCTGCAACCAGCATTGACATAATGCATGCAGAGACATATGGTCAAGATCCATATTTCCATCATCTGATCAAGAATCAAGCATGCAAGAATATTTCATAGTCGTTTGTATCGAGAGCATCAAGTTTCAATCTAAACTCAATGAGAGAAGCAAGTCAAGAATCAAGACAAGACTCCAGATGGCATTTAGATAGGAATTTTGTAACTCTTAGATTTCAAGAGTATGTAATTTTCTTTTCATTTTGATGTAATAACAGGAACCGCGGATCGTAACCTCGACGGAACTTCACTCGACTCTCCCTCTAAGCATACTCCATCACTCTTCTTTCACCTGAACTACACGTGACCTGATTCCCTTATAACCCGGGATATATAGGCTGCCAAAAACCAAGGCTCGGTCGTATTTTTTCTCTTTCTTTTATCTTCTTCTCTTTTTCAAATAATAGTGAGGTCAAAAATCAGTCACCTCGTTCATTTTCTTTGCATGAAAACTCTCCATGTTTTCAAGCAAAGAGGGGCATGTTGTGAACAACTAATTTTTTACCACACCCAAATTTCATACTATTTTAGCGTAAATATTTCTTTTAGGTCTAATCTTAATATTTTAAAACCTTTATCTTGCTCTTAATAGGCTTTATTTCACAAAACTAATTTTAAAAAAAAATACTACCACAAAAATACTCACACTTTTAGAGTATAAGTTTTATTTCTATTGAAAAAATTAAAAAAAAAATTCACATATATCTTAAAAGATTAAAAGATTTCTACTAATCCTAATTAACTACCTAAACAATCACCCCATTTTTTCTCCACTCCTCACGTCTTCTACCCATGATCACACACTCACACCCACACCACTACACATTCACACACACATGTTCTCAACCCTCACCCTTCTAAAATATATATATACACAACATACTCACATACACGGGGGAGGGGATGAGTGATCTTCCAAGCCGTAGTGGGTTCACTTAACTGCTTTCAGAGTCCTTATTTTTGCCTTACTATCAATTCGAGTTTTCCGTTGAAGTAGCCGACTAATTTTGTCCGGTCAAAGGTTCCTGTTTGGTTGAGTTAGATTGATATCCATTTTATCCGCTATATACATTGTCGAAGTTACCTTTAATTAAAAAGGCTCTACATCAAGGTCTATCTCTTCTACTCACTCTCTGCTTGAAATGAATAATGTTTGCTTGATTGTCTGATTCATGATCCTCTATGTTATTCAATGTAAAAAATGGATTTAAACTTGAATTGTTATTTGATTTTTTGTTTCTCATGTGTTCTTTATTCTCTGTTGTTGACAGTGACGTGTTGATTTAAGGATGAGGGATAGGAGTTTAGTTTATTTATTCTAATTTCACACTTGAGAAGTATAAGTTTTAAAATTAGAAGTGGAAGTATTTGATAAGGATTTAGTTTTTACATTTGAAAAGGATTTGGCTTAAATTCACTTAAACAGGGGTGGGCCGTGGGTGTTAAATTAATGAGATTTTCGTTTAAGGTGGTTTGTTTTGTTTATCCGGGTAGAATTGCTAGTAGCAATGCTTTAGGCGCGACTTAATCGATTATCGTGATTGTGTACACGTTTGTGTGACGTAATTACTATTTTCAAAACAAAAAAAATCAAGGTACGCATTCGCGTGACTTTGGCCGAAAAACCTCAAATGAAAATAAAGTGTTATTAGTTGTGTACACGTACGCGTGACATGACTCAAACATACCAAATAAAATGAGTACACGTACGCGTGACTCGTTGCAAGATAATTTAATAAACATGAATAATCAATCAATTAAAAGAGTTAAAAGTTACAATGCACATAGGTTCTAAAATACGTAATTAAATAATTTAATTAATCCAGGTATGATTAAAGTGATTGTGCTAAAACCACGGAACTCGGGAATGCCTAACACCTTCTCCCGGTTTAACAGAATTCCTTACCCGGTCTTCTGGTTTCACAGACTTTAGACAGAGTCAAATTTCCTCGATTTGGGATTTCAAATAAATCGGTGACTTGGAACACCGAAACTCAATTCCAAGTGGCGACTCTAAATAATAAGTAATCCCTTTTCAAAATGTCACTTTAATTGAAAAAACTCTTCTTCACCAACCTCGTAATAAGGTTGTGGGACAAAAAGAGGTGTGACAATCTGGACATGTCCCAATGACGGGTGGACTGTTGGAAGCATGTTTGCTAGACTCTGCCAAGTGTTCAGGTATATAGACCCTACCGGTCCTGGTCATCCCCTGTGCGGCTCCAACTTCTTCAATCTTAACCTTACATTTCCTTCTTGCTTCAGCCACGTAGTCCCAAGGTACGGAATTGGTGTTGAAAAGCCGTGGGGTTGACACTGTCACTGTAATTGGTGCGGCTATCTTCACTTCAAATGGGACTGGTGCCATGGCAGGTGGGATTACCTCAACCTCAAACAGCACAGGTGCATCCACAGGTGGTTCCACTTCAAATTTGAATGGGACTGACGCAGCTACCTCAACATCTCTTGACGGATGAATCTGGACTATGATGGGATTAAGTGTGAACGCTGGCTTCTTTGGGTTATCACCTTATTTGATTAATCCAATCGACCCCTCTGGGTCCCATTCTTCCTCTATCTTTATCATGTTGATGTCTCCACCCCTATGGTCTGGGAGCGGATTGTTGCAGACATTGGGAGTAGCTTCATTTGCTTGGATGACCTTACTATCAATCAGAGACTGGATTTTATCTTTAAGTGAACGGAATTCATCAATTGTATGCCCATTCATGCCGGAATGGTATGCACAAGTTTTATTTGGATTGACCCATTGGGATGGATTTTCAGGGGTTACAGCAAGGATATGAGTAATATAACCAGCATCTTTCAGTCTTTCATATAGTTGGTTAATAGTCTCAGCAATGGTAGTATATTGTTTGGGCGGCCTACGGTAAAAATTGGGTCGAGGTCTTGGAAAATTTTGGCGAGCAGGGGGTGACTGGAAGTGAGTTGTAAGTATGATAAACAGGAGCTGGTTGGGAATATCTAGGAGAAGTAGGATGATAGGTAGGTGGTGGAGATGACTGATATGTTGGCGGAGGTGCTGACTGATATATGGGCGGGGGTGCTTGGTAGGTGAGTGGAGAGGTTCGATATGTCAGTGGGGATTTGGGTCCATGTGCAACCATTACGGCCCCTACATCTTTCTTTTTGGATATGCCTCCAGATTGTAGGGCCTTGTTCGTGGCATGTAATGTTTCAAAATTGGTAACCATTTCACTTTTAATCCCTTATTCGATTCTCTCACCTAACTTGATGATGTCAGAGAATTTGTGGTTTTCAATCACCATCATCCACTTATAATAATGCGGGTCTTGTGCCCCGACAAAGAATTTGTTCATTTGTTCTTCGTCTAGGGCAGGCCTGACTTTAGCTGCTTCAGATCTCCAGCGAGTGACATACTCGCGAAAAGTTTCGGTGGGCATCTTCTTAAGATTCTGAATATAGAACACGTCTGACGAATTCTCTGTATTGAACCTGAATCGGTCCATGAAGTCTGATACCATGTTTACCCAATTGGACCACTTTTTAGGGTCTTGGCTGATGTACCAAGACAGAAGCATCCCCTGTGAGGCTCCTCATAAATAGCTTCATACGAATCTTTTCATCTCTTCCTACTCCAACCAATTTATCACAGTTGGTCCTCAGATAGATCCTAGGATCACCTGCAACGTCGAACATCTCGAACTTAGGAGGTTTGTAACCCTCTGGTAGTTCAACATTGGGCTGTATGCAGAGATCTTCATAGTTCAACCCTTCAACTCCCTTGCTTCCTTCAACACCTTGAACTCGGGTAGTTAGCTTCTTAAGTTCTTCAGCCAAATTATTGATAAGCAAATACTTCTCACTGGATTCAGGTATGTATGAAATAGGTTGGATGGTGTGTGGTAGAGTCTCCACGTAGATGGGGTTGTTATGATGGCCTGGTGCCTGGGTATAGAGGTGGTCATTTGTGGAGTTTTGTGGCTCAGGGATGATTAGTGGGGTATTTCTCGGAGTGTGGAAATTGTTGCATTGTGGTGGAATTGTTGGGTTTTTTGGTGGAGTTGTGTAGTGATGAGTTGTGGGAGGATTCTGTTTGTTTGGGGTATTCTGAGGAGGTATAGGATTTTGGATGTTTGGATGGTTGACATCTGGGACACTGAGTGAGAAGGATAAATTCGCCAAATTTCGGACATGCTCAAGCTCCCCTTGGAGCTTCAACAACCTTTGCTTGAGTTGTGTCATAGCCTCGTTCTGAACCTGAGTACCTTGACCGTCATTAGCTTCTGTTCGTTCCACTGGCATCGTGTTTTCTTTCCTGATATGACTCGAATCTTCCATTTTTCCTTTGCCTTTGCTTTTTTCCTTAGGTGGACTAGGAGAAGGAGAAGGCGAAGGGCCCCTGGATATTGTATAGTATGATGATGATGCCAGAATGCAAGAACCAACCTTTGGGGAGGGGAATAAAAGAAAGAAAACAAAAGCAAAAACAAAAGGTAGCCAAGTCAGTGAGGGTTATGAGAAAATATTGCAGTATTTAAACACATAGTGCAGGAATAAAGCGTGTCCTAATTTGGAGCCTCATTGTGCCCGAGGTAGGCCTAGCGACAAGTTGATTTGGAGAACTTAGATGCCAAAATGCCTCATTTCATTAAATATAAATAGACGAATCCAAAACGACACTAAACTAATAAGCAGGAAATAAAGTCACTAATGGCCATTGGCCTTATTACATTGATAAAAGTGAAAAACAAATCCTATCCTACTTGGTCCCAGAAGGACCTTCCCATGATTCGGCATTCTTGATCCCATCGAACAGGTTCCCTAGCTCACGCAGTCCTAGCATTAGGTATGCTCTGGCCAGATGTCCTCCTTCATTCCCCTCAGCTTTCTGATAGTCTTCGACCCTCTTGATGATTTTACCTTCCAGCTCTATTATGCCTCGCTCCAAGTATTCCAACTTCTTGTTGGAACGGATGGCCATGTCTTTCCATTCTTCAATCAACCTTTTGTTGGTTCCATGTATCTCACGATGCTCATTCTCAGACTCGTGGATCCTCTTGTGAAGCTGATTGTACTTGAACTGAGCCTCGGCACTCTCGTCTATGATTATGTGGCCTTGGCTGATCCCTGACCTGAATAACCCATCCAGGTCATGTTCTAACCACCCCGAGTAGAAAGGTGTGTATCCTGCGTGGTACATGTCTGGTTCAATTGTGTTCTTCTCCATTATGATTTTGCAGTGCCACATGTGTTGGGCTCGGCACTTGTGGGGAACATCATCATCCTGGAAGTCAGCTCGAAAATGGCTCATCTTGTCGACCCTTGGCACAACTTGCTTTCTGCCTTCTTGTCTCATGACTCAGAGAGGAACATAAGGATATATCCCCCTTAACCCAATCAACACTAGGTGTGGTGCATCCTTGGACCTGACAATGAATTCGTCCGTTGGAAACCACTAGAACATCCACTTTACCTTCTTCTCAGTTAGATTATCAAAGAACTGAACCCACTCCTTGGTAGTCTCTGGCTGAGCAAATCTATTGGGAATATATGTCATCTGCTTGGGGTGATGGAAAGCGATGTGGTCATTCCAAGCCCTGCGCGGAAGTTCTTGGTGGTATTGACCCTTTTGGAGATGTTCTAAGAGCCATAATTGTAGTAACAGATTGCAACCCTCGAAGTGCTTAGCTCCTTTTGACAACGTTCCAGAGCTCGGTAAATGTCTGCTATGATCATCGGGACAATGCCGAAGGCTTGCCCGTCAATCCCCTCCATCAAATCCTTGGTTACCATGGCCAACCTAGTGTGGATCCTTTCCTTCTTTGTTGGAAACACTATTAGTCCCAGAAAACATGCAATGAATACAAACACCCTATGGTGGATGTGCCCCAAAGATGTAATTGAAAATTCGTCGTGGTAGGTACGGTACGATTTGTTGTGGCCGTACCTTTCATATAAGTACTCAAAGGGTATGTATGATTGTTTCAGACATTCTAACTCAGCATTCTTCTTCAGACCCATCATTTTCAGAAAGCCCTTGCCTGTGCGGTTTTCAGGCACCAACAACCCATGGATTTCCCAGACTAACCCAGCTAGTCCTCATATTTCTTCTAGCAGTGGTGTCATCTCAATGTTCCCAAAGCGGATGACGGCTCTTTCGCTATCCCAAAATAAGGTGGCAGCCTCGATCAAGATTTTGTTGGGTTGAATGTCTAGGAGAGACGGTAAATTGCCCAGGTATTTCTTGACGTGTTTCTTATCACTGGAGGAAAGGTCTTCCCACCAGTTCAGGAGCTTTGGATGGATATTGCTGACCATGCCGAATCTAGGGACTTCATGCCTCATATTTCTGCAAGACAAACATAATTAGGCCCTTACCCCCGCCAGACTCGACTATTTATACACTTATGATTAGAATACAAGCATTTAGTTCTCCAAATAAATGCACAGAACGTGATTGTGTCCGTTGGGATTATGAAAACCCCGGTGGACTTGGACAAAGCTGTCTTAAAGGGTGATTGTGTGGACTACACATTAACCCAGCTAGGTTTGACCACTATGCATGCACAGTATAACAGAGTAAGGTTTATATGGGGTATTAGACTGGTACCCTTGAGCAGACAACTCAAGGGGGAAGGCACGGAACCATCGACCGCACCGCTGATCGACTGGTTTTATCGCAAATAAGCCTTTCCGAATTTAAGGGTGATATAAAATAGGAAGACCGCAACCACTCATCAAGCGTTTCTATAGGATTTGTATTGGCACGAGTGGAATATGATGTTGAGCATGAGTACGCAACAATAAAATAAGCAATAAAAGCATGTTGTCATGTATTTGCACGTTATAAAAGCGGTAAATACAACAGCTATGATTGAAAAGCAGTTACAAAGGAAAATAAAAAGAAACATGTCAGTTTCATTTAAAAGAATAAATACTTAAGAAATTAAACAATTAATTGCTAATAAAGGGGAAGGGGAAGGGGTGCGGGTTTTAGCAAAATAAAGACAAATTCACAAAGCAGTTTGAACTGGTAAAAGCGTAGAAGTCCCCAGCAGAGTTGCCATGATGTCCCCCCCCCCCCCCC
>ML367517.1:8074-18843 GCA_005239505.1 Nicotiana paniculata
CCCCACCCTAAACTAATCTACTACCTCGCCGCTAGACCCACCATTTCTCCACCATCCTAAAGTTGTGTTTATTTGTTGTTCAATTCAATTTGACCAAAATATTGGTTACTTGTAGAGTTTGTTAATTGTGATTTCTTTTTCTATTTTGTTGAGTGACAAAGATACGATCATTAAATTGAGCATGCTTCTCATCAGTTTAAGTATCACGACCAAATGAGATGTGACTTGTTTGGCTTAAAGTAGACAAAGATGAATAACTCTCCTAAATTTGTTTCTTAATTAGTTATGAATCTATTTGTTAAGTAGAAGCTGAGGACTAAGCTCCAACAACTGGTGAAAGAAATTTGGAACTTATTAAACTGACTAGATTAACAATTGGTTGTAGGCAACAGCAGCAGTTGATAACAAGGCTTTAGTCAATGATTATATAAAAAGCTTCCCTTTTTTATTATAATAATTTATTAAACTATATTATACTTAATTTTCCCACACACAATCAAAGAGAGACAACTTAACCAGGAGTAGATTTGTTGATGGACCCAACTTACCATGACGTACGTAACGTCGTTGAAAATTTCTTCACTCTATCGTACACCCTCCGTTTAAAAAAGAATGAACGTACTAAGAAAAATCAAACAAGGTTTCTTTCGATCATATCAGCACACCACTGACAGCATGTTGATATCGTCATGTACATGGCATAACAAGAAAGGAATTAGAAAAAATCGAAATTTTTTTATCTAAAACTCCAATATGGTACAACCTAAAGCGAAATAGGCACGTTGTTTACATAATATCAATAGGTGCATAATCTGTATTTATAAATAGACTGTTTACTTCGAAATACAAGTAACAGTTAAATTTGTAATGTGATTATAAGGATATGCAATTTAATTCAATGTTAATTGGTAAATTGTAAAGCAAATAAATGAATTAAACGATTTATATGAATCAAAACCTATTTAATTGCAAGCCGTCGACCTCGATCTGGATTAGATTCGAGAATAATTTGCCAAGAACAATAAGAATAGCAATAATAATGCGAACAAATCAAATACGGAGAATTAACAGTAAATAAAAGAGTTTTGTATTCAACAGTGTGAGTAAGAACTAGAGCGTTGTGATAATTGTGATAATGAGTCCGCACAAATGAATAGTGTTCCTCTTTGTATAGTAGAAGAATCCTAAATAAGGAATGATTCTAATTGCGGAAGTAAAATACATGATTGATACTATTAACAGCTAATAGTTCTACCGGCTCCGAGATTCTCGCCGGGATTGATGGTTGAGCGCGGATATTTCGCGATTCGATTATACTGTGGTGTCGATCTAGTCTGACCCCGATCCATCGGTCCACACATTCCTCGAGCCCGGGCATACTTCGATGCGTACTTGCTTTCGGGAAGGACTTGCGAGGTACGCCCTCGAGCCCTTATAATCGAGCCTCTCGATTTTATCGTACCCATAGACTCATCTCACTTAATCAAGGTTAGTTAACACATGTTTTCACCTAATAAAATCACCTAAATATGGTACATCGATATAATATGGTGTAAACATCTATGCAGTAAATTCATGAGTATTGTGTGAAGATCCCTTTTCGTTTTTCCTTTTTTGTTCTGTTGGTTGTTGAATTTGATGAACAATCTGCGTGCAAGTCCCTTTTGTGGATCAATACAAAGCTTGTTTGTAACATTGTTGAAATTGAGACATCAGTTTTTGTTTTCCTTTTACCCATATTTCTTTGCTCACTGTCACTTTACAGGGCAAGCGAGACAACATTTCAAATTAATATTCTTTTCTCTTCCTTTACTTAAAAACCAAAGACAACTTAATTTTCAAAGCACACAGAGAGACAAGAGACAATCTAATTAACGGTGCGCAAAATACATTATTCAATATATAAAATCAACATCGAACTACATCGTAAAATTATTATAGTTCTATATATAAAACAAAATTAACAAAATTGTATTTTATGGAGATATTCATTTCTAACCAACACTCGCCCTTAAATTCGGTTAATGAACGTCATACTAATTTAACTAGTGAGGAAAAATAAGTATTGCAAGTAATGATGTTAGTGTTATTACACAATATAAGAATAAGAAGATATTGCGAGAAAAGTAGAGAGATAATTCTTATTGATTTGGGATGAATTATAATAGAATATAATCTTTCTATTTACGAGAAAAAAGTGACTTAACCACCAAGTAACAAACCCTAAAATCTTTCTAAAATATAGACATTCACCATAAATAAAATAATATGATGTATTATGACTTATGTGAATCGTCGGTTTTGGTTTTCAAGTTATTCGAAATCGGTTTGGAAGAATATATTTCATTATCGAAGCTTTAAGTTGAAAAAGTTGACCAACTTTGACTTTTTGTGAATTTGACCCCGGAATGGAGTTATGATGGTTCTGTTAGGTACTGATGGTGATTTTGGACTCAGGCGTGTGCTTGGATTTGCATTTGGATGGTTCTATAAGGTTTCGGCTCAAATTGGCAAAAATTAGAAACTTGAAGGTTTGGAAAGTTCAAAAGTTTAATCGGAAGTTGACTTTGAGGATATCAGACTCAGATTGTGGTTTCGGGGATTGGAATAGCTTCATCATATCATTTGGGACTTGTGTCCAAATTTTGGGCTCATTCCGGGATGATTTGATATGTTTCGGCGCGAGTTTTGGAAATTGAAAGTTCAAAGTTCATAAATTTTGATTTGAGGTGTGGTTCGTTGTTTCGATGTTGTTATGGTTGTTTTGAGGCCTCGAGTAAGTCCGCATTGTGTTAGGGAAATTGTTGGTATGTTCGGACGGGGTCACGAGGGGCTCGGGTGAGTTTCAGGCGAGGTTCAGAGCATTTTGGATATTTTGGCTAAGGCTAGTGGCTGCTAATTCTGATGTGATCACACCTGCGGCTTGTTTTGCGCAGGTGCGATGGCAGCAGAAGGTTAGAGGAGTCGCAGAAGCGAGGAAGGGAGCTGGGCGTGAGGATCGCAAGTGCGGGTGCTTGGACGCACCTATGCAACCGCAGATGCGCTTCAAGTGCACAGAAGCGCGATCACAGAAGCGGCTTAAAGACCGCAGGTGCGAGGTATTGCTGAGCCATGCTGTTTTGCAGAAGCAAAGTTTTACCGCAAAAGTGGCGGTAGTAGATGCGAATGATTTTCCTCAAATGCGGAAGTTCTTGGCAGAATGTTAAATGCAAGGGTTCGCAACTTTGGCTTCATTTTTACATTTCCAAGCGCGGATTGAGGCGATTTGGAGCAATCCTTATCACAAGGATTGGGGTAAGTGTTCTACACTTGGTTTTGATCTTATTCCATGAATCTATCTCCATTTTTGGCAATTGGATTGTAAATTTAAAGAGGAAATTCAGAGTTTTGGCCTAAAGTTTCATAATATGATTTTTTGAGTTTTGAACACCCATTTGGAGTCGGATTTGAGTGAAACTAGTAGGGTTGGACTCGATAGTTTCACTCGTAATCGAATGGGTTGTCGGATTTTATGAGTTTTGTCGGGTTCTGAGATGTGGAACCGGGTGTGATTTTTTGCCAGTTTTGGATTTTGATTAAGTATCTGATCTTTATCATTATGAATTATTTCCTTGGGCTTTATTTGATGTATTTGAGTTGCTTTGGAGGTCCGAACGCGCGTGATGGCATCTTTGGAGCATCACTTGGCTTGCTCGACATTTGGTATTGGCTTGTTTGAGGTAAGTAACTCTTCTAAACTTAGTGCTGAGGGTATGAAACCCCGCAATACGTGTTATGTGATTGGTATTGAGGTGACGCACATGCTAGGTGACGTGCGTGTGGCCGTGCACCATGTGAATTGGGACTCTGTTGCTTCTATTGCACTATGTAGTGGTCCTACTTTGCTGATATCCGTGTTTCCACCATTCTATAAAGTAGTTAAGCTGTCAATCATACTAGATATCATGTTTAGGCATTATGCTGATACTGTTTGGACCCATAGTGGTTGTTTCTTATTGTAATCTCACTGATTTCATTGATATTTCATACTCAGTTAACCATGCATTCATACCATAACTCATACTCAAATATTATGTATTGATACATCATATCATTGTTGTCAGGCTAGATTCATGACATTGTGAGCTCGTGAGTGAGACTGGAGAGATTGATGACTGAGTGAGGCCGAGGGCCTGAGTGAGAGTGACATTCTGGGATCGTACTGTACGTCGAAACATATTATATCTATTATACTTTATGGGATTGGGATGCACATCACATCGATATATTGATATATTTATGTATATAGATCGGGTTGCACGCCACAACAAGCCGTAGGGCTACTTATATATTATGAATCGGGTTGCACGCGACAACGAGATTGGATCGGGCTGCACGACGCAGCAGTTATTGTACAACACTGAGTGATTGAGTGTGCTGAGCATTGAGCATAGTGGGAGAGAGTGCGAGATAGTGAGATTGAGTACTCTGAGACTGTTAGTACATGATTCATCTATGAGGTATATGGCATTTGCATGCACACATGACATACATGCATAGATATGCATTTTTACTCGTTCTATACGGTATCACGTCATTCATGGTTTATTATACACATTGATATGTGGGCATAGAAAGGTATTTTATACTTGTTATCCCGAAAGAAAATAAAATATTCTTATTTATTGTGGAAAAGATATTTGGAAAACTACAGTTTTCAAACTTACTCGTATTTTTGGAATTTTCGATAAGAGATTTGGGGTTTTTCACTTAGACACTTGAAAAGCATGACCATTTGCTCATGAGATGCCTCTTTTATACTTGTATTTATACTGTTATAAATTGTTGTGGGATTTTGGTATTGGACCCGACCTTGTGTTAGCTCGTCACTTCTTTCAACCTAAGGTTAGGTCTGTTACTTACTGAGTACATGGGGTTGGTTGTAATCATACTATATTTCTGCACCTTGCATGTAGATGTTGGCTGCGGATGTTGTTGTGTTCGCTAGGAGCTGGATTGAAGATGTACCTGCGTCCCGGTTGTAGCTTCCCCTTGTTCGTGGTAGCTTTATATCTATAAAACTCTGTTTATGTACTTTTCAAACAGACTATGTATTTATTTTATTTCAGCTTTGTAAACTCTATTCATAGAAGCTCATGATTTGTACTACCAATCCTTGAAAAATATGTAAAATTCAGATAATTTCTTTACTTTATTGTCTTGTTAATATTATTGGAATTAGATAATTATTAGTTGGCTTACCTAGCAGGTTGGGTTAGGTGCCATCACGACTGGTCATTTTGGGGCCGTGACAATAATACTTCCCCTTGAATGTCTATTCACAAAATAATGTGCCTTGTTAAAACCTTAACAAAACAAAACCAATTAGAAAAAATTCTAGAGAAGGACCGAGAGTACACATATTTAGAAATACGCCTTTTAGTTGCCTTGTTAAAAACCTTGCAAGGAAAATCCAATGGGACAAACCTTGTAAGAGAAAAAGAGTACAACGCGTATTAACTCTTTCTGATGAGAACATCAATTCAGATATTTGAGTCTTTACATCCCAATCTTGTGCACCATCTTCAAAAATTATTGGTATAGATTTGATAAACAAATTAACCATATTAACTTGAATGAATTTGTTTCACCTTGAAATCATCATTCTTGATAGAGATGTATTGTATTCATATGATCTTGTTGGAATCATCATTTCAATATCTTCACATAAGGGTAAATACTCTTACTATGGTATTATCATGCTTATAATTATAATAAGATATATATGTGCACAAATTACACTTAGGATGTAGTACTTCGTGACCAAAAATTCTATATGCTTTAAGCAATTCAAATCTTTCAAGGATTGTCATATAAGTTAAGCCATATAAGCCATACAAATGGACTTTAGATACATATCAAGTTTTATATTATGCTAGAAATATAAGATAGATAAAGGTATTGCACACAACATTGACTTTATACTTTCAAGTGTTTGAACTGCATATCCAAAATTGCATGTCTTTCATATGATACCAATTCTATTCGAATTGTGTCTCTTTCATTTGACCAATATTTTTGTGTCTATATTCGACAGATTTAAGATCCTCATCTATACTTAGCGCTATCATAGATTTCGTCGACGAATATTTTATATCGGTTCCAACATTTTTCATAAAGATATAACATAGAGATCTCTTCATTCATATTTTCAGGTACCTGAACCTTTCCTGAAATTTTATGAAATGTTATGTCATGTGATCTTCTAGATCACTTGCCTCCTTATTATGATCAATTTGATCATTTGCTCATCTTCTTTATCAAGAATTTTATTTGAAACCTATTTGTCTATGCTTTAAGCATACCATAAACTTTGTCCCTCTAGGACTTATTCTAATGGGAGCATTTGTATTAAGAATATAGTTTCTTTCTTTGGGTCAGCAAATGCGTCTGGCATGATTTGCAACATATTGAAGTTGAATTATTTTTTTATGAATTTCAAGTTCATATTATCTTATTCGAGGATATAGATGTACTAACAATAATTCATTCCATAACTTTTTCTCAACTATTTATCCTGTCTCCCCCTCATATTAGAAAAACTAACTTGTTTCATTAATTTTGTGCATTATGGTATTAATCAAAATATACACCGCACACCAATAATAATAAGATAGAATTATTTGGTTCATGACCCTGAACCATTTGTGAGAGGAGAATATAATATACTTTCGTATATAATATTTATCAAACTCATACATATAACCTTGTTCTCATGAGTAGTAGTTTAGCTATTAAGTGGAGGCACTCAATAAATTATTTTGCTAAATTAATTGTGATATAAACCAACTTATCAAGATGAACTATCTTAAATAAAAAATCCGAAAATTATGCTCTAAATTAAAATATTGAGCAAGTTAACTCGTAAATATCAGGTTGCGGGTTAATAATAAGAGCAGATGTAACAATCTCATAGATGAATCTTATGTGATATACATGGCAGGTGAATGAGCCCATATTCACCTTTGATTTTTCTAGAATTCATGGGATTTAATCCCAATTTTAGTTGGTCTATTAATTAATGAGAACAAACAACATAAGAGAACTCGTAAAGAACTTTCTAGTTCTTTGATATTTACTCATGTGAATTCTCTTTTATTTTTGCACATCATTCTTAAATTAACATGACTAAATAAATTATGCCAACTGGATAAATTATCAATATTGACACTTCAGGTTTACACCATGACGTGTGCAATTATCAATAAACTTCACGTTTATTATGATATGGGTTTTTATATCAATAATCTTCTATTTTATTGCGGCATTCTTTTATGTGTGTAGTACAAACTGAAGAATAAAGTGGGTAACTTTTCACCTAAATATTATCACGCTACAAATTATAGTAATATAAGATATTAAATTTTTCCTTTATTTATAGTCTCAATATGACCAACCGCTTTCGCGAATATCTTAGAAACTCAATAAGTTTCTTTGAGACTTAGCACGACACAATGCCTTATTGATAATCAATTTTATTCCTCCAAAATAGTAATAATTGGCTCTTCCAGAGCTCTCAATTACTTTTGTACTACCATATATTCATCAACATTCATATGGTGAATATCTCTTTCAAGGAGAAAGTTATACCATTATGGTCATGCTCAAAATCATTATAGGCAAGATGTGTTGCTTCCATTACTTATGCCCTGTAATAATCACATTGCTATAATATTTTGGGATAATCACAATAGGTACGTGATCAATGACCATCCATGAATTATTTTCATATTTCATCTCTAGCCTCCTTATAGAGGTGAGTGTGGTATATTCACTACCACTAGCACGTTCATATTCTTCCAAAAATGATTATGTATTTATAAATCACATGTGGTCACATTTACATTGTAACGACCCGGCCCGTTGTTTTGAGTTATTAGACCCCATTCCTGTAAATGAAACTTCCCATAGCGACTTTTTATGATTTATGACTTGCGGGGACTGGTGGTCCGGGATTCAGGGGTGCTTGGAGTGCTATAGGAAAAATTGGTTCCTTAAGGTTGGCATTTAAGTCCAAGTTTGACTTCGGTAAAAATTTCGATAAACAACCTCGGAATCGAGTTTCGTCGGTTCCGGTAGCTTCGTGTGATGATTTTGGACCTGGGCGTATGTTCGAAATGGGTTTCCGATGACCCAGGGGAATTTCAGCACCCAATATTGAAATAAGAACTTCCTTAAGTTCCTATGTTGGTTTGGGACGTGTTTTTGTGTTATCGAGGTCCAAACGGTATTTTGAAATCGGGAATAGTTCCGTTATGTTAATTATGAGTTGCCTTCAAAATTTGGTGTTATTCCGAGTTGTATAGGTCGGTTCGGCGCATTGTTAGCGAAGTCTAGAAAACTTAAAGTTCCTAAGTTTGGTTCTTGGGGTGTTGAGGTGAGATTTTGAGTTTTAGCATTGTTTTGGGTGTTTCGAAGGCTCGAGCGAATCCGTATTATGATTTGGGACTTGTTAGTATATTTGGACGGGGGCTCGGGAGGGCCCAGGTGCCTCCCGGACACCACACGAGGCCAAAAACCAGCTGAAACAACTGCTGGTGCACCTGTTCTGGTGTGACTGCAAGTGCGGTTGAGAAGTTGAAGGTGCGGGACCGCTCCTGCGGTCCCAGCTTCGCTGCTGCGACCCCCAGTGGTCTGGCCAATTAACGCAGGTACGAACAAAGTTCCGCAGGAGTAGAGCCGCAACTGCGGTCTCCACTTCGCAAGTGCGGGCCCAGGTTCCCCAGTCCATTTCACAGTTGCGAGCCTTTGCTCGTAGGTGCGAGACTGCAGGTGCGGTCCTCGAGCCACAGGTGCGAAAACACTGTCCAGACAGTGTGTTTTTATAGACGAGTCTTAACACATTTTTCTCATCTTCTTCTTCTTCCTTGGGGCGATTTCCACCATTGTTGAGGGGAAAACGACCTGGTCATTTAAGGTAAGTAAAAATCTACTCTAATATTAGCTTCATGCATGGATTTCTAGCTTAATTAACTACCTAAATTAATGAAAAATCAAGAATTGGGTAGTAACCAAGAGCTTGCGATAATTTGAGAATTTACCCATGAGTTTGTTATGAAATCAAGTAAGAATCATATATTAATGATCCTTCGGCTTTGGGTTAGTGTTCCCTTCGAGAATTATTGGAATCCGAGCCTGCGGGCCCGGGGTTGGATTTTGGAAATTCTTCAAGAATGTTGAATTATTGAATAAATAGGATAATTTTCCTACTTTGAGCATGCGTTGATGTCATTGTACCGTATTTGTCTAGTTGCGAGTCCTCGGGTGTAGAGTTCGGAGATTCGGGCGTATCCTTGGTCCAAGGGGTATATTCGACACGAGGTGAGTCTTCTTTCTAACCTTGTAAGAGGGAATTGTCCCCATAGGTGTTATATATATGCTGTGTGTAATTGTTTTGGGGGCTACGTGCGTACAACGTGACGAGAGTCCGTACGTGGCGACTATCGTGCTATGTCGGGTAGTTTCAGGACTCAAGAGCATGCCATTACGTGCCTTATGTGTATCTTTAGCCAAACTTTGAGTTGCTTATTATCTTTGAACCAGTATGCTTATTATCTTTGAACTAGTATGCAAATGGTAGAGAGTTGTCTCTGAATTTCTAGAGAACTAATCCTTTTTACAAGTATAGCCTCTACTAATCTTATTGATAAATCCGATATATACATATATATATATATGTGTGTGTGTGTGCGTGTGTGTGTGTGTGTGTGTGTGTTAATTATATATAAGAGTCAGCACTCGAGTCGTAGGTATGATTTGCGATAGAGGGAAGCTTTATATTAATTATATATAAGAGTCAGCACTCGAGTCGCAGGTATGATTCATGATCGAGGGAAGATTTATGTTAATTATATATAAGAGTCAGCACTCGAGTCGCAGGTATGATTCGCGACCGAGGGAAGATTTATGTTAATTATATATAAGAGTCAGCACTCGAGTCGCAGGTATGATTCACAATCGAGGGGAGCTTTATGGTAATTATACATAAGTGTGTCAGCACTCGAGTCGCAGGTATGATTCACAATCGAGGGGAGCTTTATGGTAATTATACATAAGTGTGTCAGCACTCGAGTCGCAGTTATGATTCGCGATCGAGGGAAGCTTTATGGTAAATGTATATAAATGTGTCAGAAACCGAGTCGCAGGTATGATTCGCGAGCGGGGGAAGCTTTACGTCTATTTAGTGTCTAGATATTTCCTTTTGACTCCGTGATGTGAGACTAAATTGCATAGTTTAACATGTGATATACCTTACATTTTATGCGCATTAATGATAAAAAATACACTTTTTATGTGCTTAATGGAGTTTATTTCATGTGTAGGTGAAGTGGAGATGGAAACGGAGCTAAAAGGATGAAAATACGTCGAAAAATACGCGAAAGGAGACACCCGGGCGATAGCCGGGCGACAGAGCCAAACAGCCAGCCTTACCTGGCGTTAGCCAGTCGTTAGGGCTGAAACGCCAGCCCTACCCTGGCGTTAGGGCTGAAACGCCAGCCCTACCCTGGCGTTAGCCAGGCGTTTGGGTCCAAACGCCAGGGTCCCCAGTCGGCCAGAAATCGAGTTTTGACGGGTTTAAGTGTTTCCCAAGTGAAATAGACATCTCCTACACGGTTAGGGCTCACCCTAAACCTATAAATAGACTCCTAAAACACAATTGCAAGGGAATTTTCGTGGATCAAAGTAGAGAAGAGAATAAAAGAGAAAATTCCAGTGAAGTGCAAGAACAT
>ML367518.1:0-32174 GCA_005239505.1 Nicotiana paniculata
CCCCCGACCCTCAACTCCAAACATTAACAAAACGTACATAGCAACCACGGGTGCATTTCATGTTACGTGTTTGCCCTGTGCTCAAAAACAACAAGTGCACGCCATCGTGACTTGTTTAAAATAAATCCATAAACGTCCTAATCAATCTTAAAACTAAAACGCTCTTGCGGAAAATAGAAAACTCAAACATCGCCAAAAACGGGCATTATAAAATCGTCACGACCATAGTCTTGGCTACATAACCTACACACGGGTGCGACAACTCATGTCCCCGTCTTCAACTTCAAACTATAATAAAAATCACATGTTATAATTGCGGGTGCATTTCATGTGGCGTAGTTATAATATGTCCCAAAAACAAATAAGTGCATGACATCGTGACTTATTTCAAGATAAATCCATNCCAAAATTTCCTCGGTTTTAGGATTCTTTAACGCGGTGTCCCGGAGCATCGTCAAAAATCCGGGTGGCGACTCTGAAAAGTAATAATAAGTCCCAAAATCGAATAATGTCATTTTAATTGAAAAAACTCTCTTATTACCCTTCACTAATCCGGGGGTAGTGGAAAGAGGAGGTGTGACACTAGGTACAAAATATATTTATTAAGGAAAGTAAGAATTAATCAATATCATATTTATACATAAAATAAGGCAGAATATAATTCTGAAAATCAGTAAGAGATTACTCGAAATCACAGGGAATCAATTATCAATTAAGGCAAGTGTCACGCAGGCAAGAAAATACACAAAATCAGTAAAGAGTTCTAAGGAAAATATACAAAATCAGTAAAGAGTACAGAAAATTAATAAAACAACTAATCATACCCATTAAACGATAAACATTACTGGAATAGCACATGTTAAACAAAATTAGAAAAAACCTAAGCAAACAGTTAAGAGGACAATAGAGATTCAGAAACCTTAGCACAAATTAGAGCAGGAAGCATAGAACACATAGGACATTCATGAAAGTCCAGAAAGTTCATGAGAGACACGCAAACATTATTGCAAACAGATTTGAAATTCCAGATTGAACGCAGAAGTATTAGGGTTTCTTAACAAAATGAATCGAACAAAAGGAAAATCCCAGGTGATGTTTAAACATGCAAAAATCACAAAGTAATTGCTAAAAATCAGAAAGAAAATCATTTTCAAAAGGGTTTTGAAACCCTAGTCTAGAAAATGAGGAAATCGTTTGAAATCAAAAAAATCTTTTGAGGAAAACATGTGAGAACCTTAAAAGACACATAGATCCGTCACATATCTAAAAATATTGGAGGATTTAAAGCTAGGGTTTCAAGAGAAAACCCAGAGAAGAGAAGAAAACTTAAATATTACCGGCGTTTGGCCGAAAAATATAAAGATCTTACTCGAACGGCCATACATGGCCGGAAATATGACATGAGACCGGAGATGGGAGTCGAACTGCCTCTGGTTCACTTGAGAACCCCCAAACGGTGACACAAGGCGAAGGATGGAGCCATAAGTCTGGTGAGAGGTGAGAGCTCCATGGTTTCCAGCGAGGAGGTGGCCGGAGAAGGGAGGAGATAGGATTAGCAGGTCGTGAGTTTTAGAGAGATAGATGAGAGAGTTGAGAGAGACGGTTGAGTGAATGAGAGGGAAAATGAGAGAGGGGGAGGGTAGTCATTAGGGTTTATTTTAGGTAAGGGGGATCTGGACTGTTGATTGAAATTAATCAACGGTTCAGATTGAGTGAGGATTGGGCCGGGTGGTATGGTTCATTGGGCTTGGGTCTGTGGGTTATTAATTTGGGTTGGGGTCCGGATTAATTAGGCTAGAATTAAAAAATAAAAGTGGCTAATTGTTAAATACCCCATAAAATAGATAAATAATTTATAAAAAAATTGCTAGTAATTATAGAAAAATGAAATTGATTCTTAATGGAGTGAAATTAAAGTAATTAACTAATATTAAAATATAAAATGACTAATTATTGAATAAAAATGGTATAAAATGTACATTTAGGCTATAACTGCAAAAATTATTGTAATTATAGCTAAATAATGCCAAATTTGCTAATTTGTGAAATAATTAAATTCTAATAGGGTTAAAATGATATATTGAGCTAGGAAATATTTTGAAATTATTTATAATATAATTTATGAATAATTATTGAATTTAAAATACTGAATAATTTGGAAAAAAAATTAATAAAATATGGAAAATTATGAAATAATACCAGTTGTTATAAAAAGTGATTTTGAAGGCACATATGAAAATTTTAAAATAGTTTGAGAAAAAATTGGGTATCAACAGAAATTTTGAAAGAATGGAAAAAATCTTGAGCTGGTTCAGTTTTAACATTGGACGTCAAGTATTCATCGCGCTCGCGTGAAACCCGGCGTGTTCGCGAAGAGCAAGGCCTTTTTGGCTTACGCGATCAGGAGGTGTTGCACGCGCTCACGATGGTCTGTCCCCCTGGCCATCGCATTCGTGAGCCTGGGCTTGCGTTAGCATAGAAGAAACCCTTGCTTTCCCCTTCCCCACCTCAATACATCACGCGTTCGCGTTTGACTAACCGCGTACGCATTAAGCAGGACCCCCAATGCTTCACCTGATCAAGACACCAAAATAACGCCTAGAATTACGAATCGGAAACCAAAATCAAATGAGATTTTCAAGAAACTTTAAAACTTCTATTTTCACAACCGGACATCCGAATCACGTCAAACCAACTCCGTTTCTCACCAAATTTAACAGACAGGTCATAAATATAGCAATGAACTATACCAGGTTCCGGAACCAAAATACGGAGCGGTATCAACAGATTCAAATATCAGTCAATTCTTTAAAATCATTAAACCTTTAAACTTTTAATTTTCGACAAAAATCAATAACTCGAGCTAGGGACCTTCCGAATTCGATTCCGGACTTACGTCCAGGTCCCAAAATAACGATACAGGCCCACTAGGATCATCAAAACACATATACGGGTCCGTTGCTCAAAAGATTGACCGAAATCAACTCAAATAAATTTTTAAGGAAAAATTTTATATTCTATCAAATTTTACCATAAAAATCCTTCTGGAAAAATACCCGGAATGCACACGCAAATTGAAGAAGGCTTAAGGGGAGCTAATAGAGGCTTTGAAATACGGAATTAAGTTCTAAAACTCTAGATTACCTATCGGGTCGTCACAAGTAATTTTCTAGAATTTTTCTCTCGAACTAACCCTAGCTAGCAATTCAAGCGACTCACAAAGATCGTTCCAAAGCTTCATTATCTCTAATCTCACTTTTAAATCCAACTAATTAATCTCTTAACTTACTCTGAAGTGATACTGATCAACAACAACCTAATCAAGTATTCTTTTTCAAGCAACACGTGATAAATAGCCACAATTAATCGATGGACATTCAACTCAACAAGTGAAACGTAGTTGAACAAATAGATTATAAAAATGGCTATTATAAATAACATGGTCAATAATTCACCCAATATTTGATTCAATCAAAACCCTAGGAGAAAGGTTTAGCTTCTCATATTATTATTCAAAAATACATAAACCATTGTCAGACCAAAATCCATATAAATAAAGACAGAAAAGTAGAGAAAAACTCTTCAATTCGTCTTGTGAAATGGACTTGAGGATCTTCCGGGCTCAAGCTTACTTCAACAATGGTGTTCTAGTAATTTTGTGGAATCTTCTAGTACTTTTGTGAAATATAGGTTTAAAGGAAAATAAAGGACATGTGAAGAAGCAAAATTACTTCAATAAGCTGGAGTGCCATATTCAAAAGTCGAAAGGATCTTGCTATGTTTGCTGCAAAATTTGTCACAAGGCTTTTCAGTGCAACCAAATACACGGACAAAGCTCAAAGAATAGAAAAAAAGCTCCAGTCCAAGCTAACCTTAATGCGGGTGGTGATGTCATTGTTGTTGTGGTTGTTGAGGCAAACATGGTGGCTAACAAAACTGACTGGATACTGAACACAAGCGCTTCAAGGCACCTTTGGGCCAACAAAGAGTTGTTTCATGACTTTGAGGAATCTGCTAATGGAGAGTGTGTTATATGGGTAACTCCACCACAGGTGGAGTTATAGGTAAAGGAAAAATTCTCCTTAAGTTAACTTCTGGAAAAACCTTAGCCTTGAACAATGTTCTATATGTACCCTCCCTTCGTAGAAACTTAGTTTCTGGTGCGCTTCTCAACAAAGCAGGTCTTAAACTTATGTTTAAATCTGATGAAATTGTTATTTCTCGTGGGGAGACTTTGTTGGGAAAGGTTACCTTAGTAGAAAAATAGTGTTGCTTCAACTAGTACATTCAGACTTATCAGATTTCAAGAACATTGTTAGTAAGGGTGGATTAGTGTTGCTTAATCTGATGAAAAATATGGATTAGTGTTTGCATTTTAAGAATTTTTATGCGGTTTTAGAAGGATTTCTGATGAAAACTGGATTACTGACAATGATGAAGTTAGCTCCACTAGTGGCTATGTGATTACTTTAGGTGCAAGTGCTATTTCATGAAAGTCTTCAAAACAGACTTGTATAGCACGATCTATTATGGAGTCCGAATTCATTGCTCTTGAATTGGCAGGATAAGAAGCCGAGTGGTTGAGAAACTTATTGGCAGACGTGCCTTTTGTGGGGAAGACAAGCTTCACCAGTTTTTCTACATTGTGACTCACATGCGGCAATTGGAATTGTCAAAAATAGTGTGTACATGAAAAAAGAAGACATATCCACATTAGGCATGGTGCGGTAAAATAGTTGATGAAACATGGTGTTAATTCCTTGGAATATGTAAGATCCAAAAGAAATTTGGCGGATCCTTTAACCAAGGGCTTGGCAAGGAGAGTTATCCTTGAAAGTCGAGGGGGGTGGGGATAAAGCCCATGGATTGAGGAAGTATGGTGGATACCCGTTTGTGATCAAACGAAGCCATACGAGACCTCAATATGCACTACATTTCCTATCCCTAAGGCATGTGATACTGCTTTATAAGGTTGAGCTTATTTTGTTCTTAATGATTTCATAACCTTAAGGTAGTCTATGTGTAGATAGGCTTGATGGAATCACCTATGTAAGTGTAAATGTGAGGTCTCCTTTTATGAAAGACTTGGGATGTCTTTCTAGAGCGCTCACCAGACCAAGGTATGTGCATGACCATAAAAACACTTTGTTAAGTATCGCGGAGTTTGCATAAAATTAAGGATATAGTATGAGTTGTGGGGGTCTCATCTAATGTCCATTCAGTTTAAGAGTACTTCACTTTGTGGATATTAGTGGTTGCCTCATTTTACTCCGTGTCAATTCAAATCGAAAGATACTGACACTTAAGTACATGTTCCTTCTTTTGCGCAGAATTGTTCTATTTTTTGTCTTTGCATTAGTGGGGGATTGTTGGTATTATTCGTAATTCAAAGTCAAAGATTTCTTTTTGAAAATCCATTTATAACTAATAGCCATGGGTCTTTTTATTTTACAAGTGTCCTATCTATTTCCAAGTGGCTTCTTGAAAGCCCTGTGGCCAAATACTCTTAGATAATGGGTACATGGCAAGAGTTTTTTACATGTGACATTGATTTAAAGCCAAGTGTTGAATGGTTTTGACAAGTGGCTATGCAAATCTACCATATGTATTCATGCATGGAAGACTAGGTACACTTGTTAATATTGAAGCCAAGTGGACTAATATATTTGGACAAGTGTTAAAAGACTCTCCACACTTTTCATACATGCAACCTCCCTAATTGCCTATAAATAGGATGGTCATTAGCCATCATATTCACTCAATGCTTAACTAAGACTTCATCTTGCTAATCATTACTTTCTTCCTACAATATTTTTTAATTTCTATAACAGCTACATATTAATTCCTTCATCTGTAACTGTTTAACAACTTTGCCTATAAAAATGCAGTCTTCTTTGTGAATTATCCAACACAGAAAATACCTTCATCTTCTCTTCTTTCTGGACAATTATTCTGTGCAAATTCTAAACTTTCAGCCACGAGTGCACGTGTTTGAAGGTGTTGTGGAACCTTGGGGAGCAACCGGTTTTAAAGATTTGCACCTAGTCGAGCCGAAATTGCTTTAAAGGCAGTAGCTTGCCACGACACAGTATTTTTTATAAGTTGTTCTTTTTTCTTTCTTGTTCTTAGTCAATATTATCTACTCATATTTCTTACCTGATCGAGTCCTAATATTTTTATTTATTCGACCATCAAATTTAACGCTTAACAATTAATGAGACTATTTTCTTATTCATGTATAAGATAAAGATAGATTTGAGGGCAGGTTAGTTTTACAAATATAACATTCAACAATTAGGCCATAAAAAGGACTATTAAGGGGGGGGGGAAATTCAGATTACAAGGTTGGCAAGTTAAAAAAAAAGTTAAAGTAAAGGAGGTAAGTAAAATATTTGACCCAAAAAAAATGTCAGTGTTATGGTACCAAACGTAAAGAGAGTTTCTAAAATTTTGTCAAAAGAAATTTTACAAGAAAAGAAAATAAAGTTTAAAAATAAAAAAAAAGGAAGATGGAATTGGAACAAACCGACATATTTCAAAGTGGGGAAAAGTTGCATTTTAAATGTTTTACTTAATTTTATTATTTGGTTACGTGTGTATCGTGAGTTAAAACTTATTCGTACTTTGTGGTATGCCTCAATCGAAGTATTTTGCACATTACCATTTAACTACAGTTATCAAGCAATATTTATTTCATTTTAATTTATAACTTGTAAGGTTTAAACTATTTAATTTAATTAATTAAACATTGAGTGCTAGTAAATATTGTTTTCATGTAACCTAAAGTTACAGTATAATTTGTTTTCATGCATAAGACAATGTCATTATCAAAATAAATTCGATTAGACTCCTTAATTTTTAAGTTTGTATCGCGATAACATCAAAATCTACCTCAATCATTATATTCTAGTCATATTCAAGTTAATGATTAATTAACTATATCTTTTTCTAACCTCTACGTCACTTTATTTCTCAAGAGCTCCTCTGTGTGTGGGACTCATGGTCGACTAAAAGATTATATGAAAGTTAAAAAGTAGTATTACCTCTATTTAGTGAAGGTAAAATGGAGAAAAAAATAGTTATTTATTTATACTTTTCACTAAAAAATAATGATATTTTTAAAAACAAGTCAAATATGAATAAGAACCATATTATCCATTTAGAAAATGGATAATCAATGAATAACTAATGAGTTTAACTTTTACATTTATAAATACTTAAATTAGGGGTTCCTCTAGTTTTGGAAACTCAGAATTATCCCAAAAGTAATTATTCAAGAAGCCATGAAAAACATGAATATCCATATTATTGGTCTCAACCAAGTTCACGCCACAAATATAGGTTGCGAGGTGGTCGAAGTAATAATAAAATTCCAACGCAAGTCGGGGACGAATCCACATGGAGCGAAATGTGGATTAGCTATATACCTAGTGTGAATGTATGATATGCCTTAGATTACACTTCCACATTTTCAATTGTTGTTTCTACTTCTACTTTTAAAGTATTGATTGTAATTGCAAAGCTAGGAGACAATATTTTTGGGTTTTGGTTGTTTTTCAAGTGATAAAAGGTCTTGGGTTGCGACTTTCGCCTAGTTGGTTACCTAACGTATTTAGAGCTTTAGGGCATGTTTGGTTGATCGGGATACGATAAAACAAACACACGCAATTACTCACTTTATACCTCTTGGTAGTTTGAGTGATTTTGCCCAATTTGGCTTTCTCAAGCCAAAATGAGTATTTTATGAAGCAAGTGATAAATTCTCTAGTCGGGTCTTACTATCTCTAGCTTCGACCCGTTAATTGGGGCTATCAATTTGAGTTCACCCCAATTCCTAGTTAGCCAAGTTTTCCAACACTTAGTCTCACTTTCTCAAGTAGAGACTAAGTCAATTTGGCATGAATCAATGTTTACAACCATAAATTCTAGAATTCAAGCAAGAACAAGGCTAAATATCATACACCCAATCATAAATCAGCCCTAAATCGATAACCCATTAAGTACCCATACTAGGGTTGGATCACAAACCTAGCTAAGGGTTTAGCTACTCATAAAAAATGAAGAAATTGAAGAAGAAACTAAGATAGAATACATAATACTTGATTAAGGAAAGAAAATCTAGTGTTTAAAAGCAAAACTAGTACAAAGTTACCCAATACAGTAAATAAAAACGGCTCAGATGCTCCCAACTTACAAAACCTAACCTAAAAATGACAAAAAAAATTATTTATACCCAGCTGAAAATATCTGACAAAAATGCCCTTGCGGAGGTTGTGCGGCCGCACAATTCTGTGTGCGGTCCGCACTTTGAGATTGACTAGTCAACTAGGCTTTCTGTGGTCGCATAAAACTGGGATACTGCCGCACTTCCTCTACTTGTGCAGACCGTACATTTTTTATTGCGGCCGCACACTTGAACTTGGGCTGGGGCTGGGGCTGGACCTCATTCTGCGGACTGCACATTTATGAGTGCGGCTGCACTTTGGCTCCTGCAGTCGCACAATAATGTTGCAGTCCGCACATGTTCAAAATTCCCAAAAACATGGTCTCTGAATTTCCTCTTCTGTGGTCGCACAATAATAATGCGGTCTTCATTCTCTGAAAGAATTCCATCAGTACATATTCAGAGTTTACGGTCGCACACAGTATTATGCGGTCCGCACTATAGTTTTTTGCGTTGTTTTGTCCTTGCCTAATTTTACTCCTTTTTGAGTTGATTCCCACTTCTTTGGCTCATTTTCCAATATCCTTACAAGAAATCACATTTCATTAGTTCTCGGGAATACCTTTAAGCATTTTTGAGCTAAAACGCAAGTAAAAGAGAGCAAATAAGCGGTCAAAATCCCTACTTATCAACTCCCCCAAACTTAAGCTTTTTCTTGTCCTCAAGCAATTAAGGAAATTCCCACCTCCACTAGAAAAGGGCTACTTCAGCTGGTATAAGTTGAGTCAAACACAAATCAATTGGGATTAACAATTACCCACACGCTCATGAATCATTAACAAGCCTATGATTTGAATGTTGAAGCACAAATGGCTCTAATGTGGCGCTTGAGCATCAAGGGTTGACTTTGTTAACGAAGGAAGCTCGCACTTTCATACAAGTCGTTGTGGATCCCAAACTCTCCTCCTATACTCTCTGGAAGTTCATCTCACTCACGAATAAAGAACTCAATTCAATGACTCGAGAAAGATTCGCTCATCACTCTCAAAAAAATATCACAAGAACGGCTCTAAGTACCATATGATTGCTCCTCATGTAGCTCACCACTAATGTAAGATTTCTTGGCTTGAAATCATGTAGGGATTTTTCGGCATGTGAAGGCTTTTGGACTAAGGAGGGAAATGTCGGAATGGAATTGGTTCATCTTTCCTTTAGCACTTCATATTCTATTTTTCGCTCTTACTTTGTCGACTATTTGAGTCATTTTCTTTTCCCTTAGAGGGATTAGAGAGACTTAACATCACTCTTTCTTTGTCATGATATTCACATTCTCCTTCTTTGTTTTCTCCATGCTTTGAACTTTTGCTTTCTTTTGCATCTTTTCAACTTCTTCACATTATTCACTTTCTTTTTGTTTTTTTTGTTTGTTCTTCCTTTCTTTTTCTTTGCCTTTACTCTACTTCATTTATTTTCTCTTTTTGTGCCTTGAAACCATCTTTAAACTCCTCGTCTCTCTCCTAAACTTATGTTTTTTCCATTTAAATCCCATGAGTGCAAAAGAAATTTCGGGTGCCAAGAGAGAGTCACTATAAAACGGTTAATGACTTGTAGTGTGGTTATCGAACAAAAAGGCTTTAGGCTCAAAGGGATTTACTAAGGATAATATCATTGGTGGTCCATGGAAGGTTTCAAAACGTGCCAAAGAGAGCCTACAATCACTTCTCAAGCCAAGCTAACTTAGAATTTCGCCTAGAAACACATTCGGGGCAAGTTCTAGACCATACGCACGAGTACTTGGACTTGAAACACAATACCTCACCTCTCACACAACCGTAGTTTTCAAGAGAATAGAGCCGAGGGCCCACAAAAACCGCATTCAATATTGAAAATCGCTAATGGTTCAACCAAACCACCCGATGATTGCCTAAGTCAACACAAGAGTCACAAGGTCACTAACTAGAGCTATTTCTTTACAAAAACTTTCTTTTAACCATAAGCGCGTAGTTAAGTGTGTTGGTACCAAGTGAAGTATGCTCGACCCTTATTTGTTCATTACAATACTTGTTTCTTCCTAAACATAAAAAAAACTGACTCGATCCCTTAAGAAGGTTGTCACGCCATCCATCGTTGGGAAGAGTCACCTGGTTCACACAAGACCCACCTTTGGAATGAACCGTGGCATTAAGAAAACCAAAGGCTTATTGTTCACTAAAACATAAAAAGAAGCTAACAAAGTAACTAAGATTGGCCTGCTGATGGTACCTCTGCTGATGGTGAGCATCTGAAGCATCTCCTCAGCAGTGGGGGCAGTGAGATCGGGCTCGTCAGATTGGCCAGCTGATGCCTCTGCTGATGGTGCTACTAGGTCTACTGATGGATCTGTCTCTATCAGTAGGTCAAAGGGAAAATCATATGTTGTTGCTAACTTCGTCACCTCCTTTCTCAAACTCTCCACTACTTTCTTCGAAGCCTGGGATTTTATCATCTTCTTCACTTGCTTGGCCAACTCCTCAATAGTACCTCCCCCCCCCCCCTCCGAGCTACTGGTGTGTCCATGATAGTCTTCTGGTTGTCCAGAATCTTCTTTAATGTTTCCTTCATTGACGGAGGGACCGGTGACACTGCTGGAGTAGAGGAATGCGCTGCAACAGTATTGGATATGTTAGACAGCTTAGAAGTGGTTGTCTACATCCAGTTGTTGAGGTTCGCCAAAGTCTGGGAGACTCGCAACGCAATGAGATGATAGGTGGATGAGGCTGACACTGGAACTGAACCTAATGTCCTCGAGGATGAAGGTGGTGGCATAGCGGCTATCCCGGTGGAAGGTCTGGATGCTGTGGAAGGCATGGGAGTTTTAGATGGCTCAGCAGCAGCCTCTGAACCTACCACTGATGGCTCATCAGACTGACCAACGGTTGTAGTGTCCTTACCCTTGAACTTTGGGTTGTTTGCACCCTACAAGTGATACCATGAAAAAGGCTTCTTGGCCTTCACTTTTGTGTCATATGGCCTCGGCTCCACCTTGGCATCATTGAAGTACTCAGTGAGGGTGTTTGGATAAGAGTAGTACTTTTCACTTTTTCGGACCGCCAATGTGATGTTGGTAGACATGATGGCACCCATATTGATCGGGTACCCAGTCATAATAGAAGCCACCAGAACTGCCCGGAAAGTGGGAGGTTGTTCCCATTCATACTGGGATCAATCCGGCTACACACAAAGGTTTTCCACCATTCAACTTCAAATTTAAGGGTGGCTCGGATGATAGGAACTCCAACTGTAATCCATGGTGTTGGTGGTCCTCGAGCAGCCAAAATTTCAACTAGCCAAGGGCGAGCTGCTTCACCCAGAGCCAACTTCTCTAGGTACTGGACTGCCTCTACTTGTTCAAATCCCACATAAACGTTCAATGATACAGCATCGAAGCAGACTTTCAAATTTCTCACTTTTGTCCCCTTCTTGATGTGAGCCACATTGGCGTAGAACTCCCTAACCAAGTGCTCATTTGCATCTAAGAAACTGTGGGTGAACCAATTCGACCTCTTGCGCTCCTGGAACTGTCTAAGGACATTTGGATTATGAATATCCAAATCCTTTATCAATACTTGTCACTCAATTTTGAGCGACCTCATGGGCCACAATTCCCAGAATCTGTTAAATTTTGTCAAGCTGACGAATCTATCTTCCCAAATTTTTCTTCTTTGACCTCTCGAGGCCACCCACTTGAGTGTCCCTCCCTCTACCATCATCTGGTACATCCTCATCATCGACCTCAATAGATAATGGTGTCGTAGTAGGTGAAGAGGAGGGCTTGAAACCCTAGCTCCCCGCATCAGAACCCTCAGAAGAGCTAGATGTGGTTTCATTGCACAATTGATAATGCCTAGTGGATTGAGGTGGTTGGGACTAGGCCTCAGACTGGACCTCCATAGAATGACCCTCGGAGGCTTCCTTTGATGGTTCATAGGAGCTGGATTCTGAGGGCTCTGTGGCTCTTCCTCTCCTGGTGGTCAGCTTTTTAGTATTGGGCTTGGACTGCACTCCCAGAGAGTGAGTGCCTTTTCCTCTGCCTCGGGAGGTTTCACCTCTTCCTTTTGATGTATCGCCTCTACCACGTGATCTAACCATTATCTTCAATACAAAGCACATAGGTCAGTTGAGATAAAAAACAAGTCAAACATTTGCTGAACAGTTACAGCACAACAGTTATCAAAGAGATAGTGTGAACCGTACAATTCTGAGTGCGGCCGCAGACCGTCTAGTGCGGACCGCACAATTTTGATGTGCGACCGCACACCCTGAAGTGCGGACTGCAAAATTGTGAGTGCGTCCTCACATCCTCAAGTGCGGACCGCACAATTTAAGTATGGTCGCACAAGTCCAGCCCTGAGTTTCTGATTCTCTGAAGTCCAAAAGTGCGGCCGCACACATTTTTATGCGGCCGCACGATTTTTCTGTGGACCGCCAAATTTTGAGTGTAGCCTGCACATTTCAAGCACACAATTTACCCTATTTAACATTTATGCGGACCGCACAAAAATGTGTGCGGCCGCATAATTCAAACAGTTACGGCACTAAACTTAGGGTTCTTCCAATTTTTTCACAAATTAAACATGGTATGCACAAAATGGACAAGATTAGTGGTTTACCCAGTCCCTCATGAACATGAATGAAACTACCCACATGAGTTTTAAGCACATATTAAGCACATTTGACATTTTTAGGCCTAAAAATAACTAAACTAATCAAAGAAAACAAAAACAAAAAAAATTAAGAAAAATGGAGAAAAATCTAACATGGATTGAACAAACCAGTAGTGAATGATGCAGGTGAGAAACTAACTTGATGAACTGAGTGTGATTGGTGAACTATTTTTTGATGCACAGTATTTTCTAGGGCTTGAGAGTTCAGAGAGTGTAAAGTGTGAATAGTGGTGAAAAGCCCTATTTATACTTTTACCAAGTCGGTCAAAAACTTACCTGAGTGAGGCCGCACAATCTTGAGTGCGGTCCGTACTCTTTACCTGTTGTGGAACTTAGCTTCTGCGGACCATGCAAAAATGAGTGCGGCCGCATATTCTTGTGTGGTTCACATATTCTTGTGTGCATCCACATTTTGGCCGCTTTCCTGCAAAACCAAACTTCAGAGAATTGGTTGTTTTGGGTCTCCAATTGTGTGGCCGCACAAAGAATTGTGTGTCCACAGACCCTTCTCTGCGGTTCCGGACATTTTTATGCGGTCCGTACAATTTTGGTGCGGTCCGCATAATTTTAACACTAGGCCAATTTTTCCAGATTGTCCCTGCAATGCACACTCATTCCTGCAATTTACTTCAAAACCAGTTAGATCAATACAAAACCTATCTAAAAAAGAAGAAAATGAAAAGAAACATGGGTTGCCTCTCAAGAAGCGCCTGATTTAACGTCGTGGCACAACGCAGGTTACCATCAATAACTTGAAATGAAGCAACGCAAAATGTGGCCATCATCAACCTTGTCAAGATAATATTTCACCTGGTGACCATTGACTTTAAACACTTCATCATTCTTGTTCTTCAAGTCTATAGCACCAAAGGGTGTCACATGCACAACTTCAAATGGACCACTCCACCTGGATTTCAACTTTCCCAGGAACATCCGCAACCGAGAGCTGAAAAATAGCACAAGATCACCTTCTTTGAACTCCTTATTCTGGATGTACTTGTCATGGAGATACTTCATATTGTCCTTGTATAAGGACGAACTCGAATATGCATGGAACCGAAATTTATCAAGCTTATTTAATCGTGCCACCCATAAGTTAGCAGCGACATCCCATTCAAGATTAAGCTTCTTCAATGCCCACATAGCCTTGTGCTCAAGTTCCACCGGTTGGTGACAAACTTTCCCGATCACTAACCGATACGGAGACATATCAATCGGTGTTTTGTAAGCCGTCATATAATCCCAAAGAGCATCATCAAGTTTCTTCGACCAATCCATCCGGTTGGCATTCACGTTCTTTGACAAAATCCTCTTGATCTCCTAGTTGGAGACTTCAACTTGTCCACTTGCTTGAGGATGATAGGAGGTCGACACTTTGTGAGTGACACCATACTTTGTGAGTAAGGTATCAAAAGCTTTGTTGCAAAAGTGTGATCCCCCATCACTAATAATGGCCCTTGGATTACCAAACCTTGTGAAGATGTTCTTTTTCAGAAATGCCACCACACTCCGAGCTTCATTGTTGGGCAAAGCCACGGCTTCAAACCACTTTGACACATAATCCATAGCTACCAATATGTAAGTGTTCCCACAAGAGCTCACGAGCGAACCCATGAAATCAATTCCCCACACATCAAAAAAGTCAATCTCCAAGATGGTGGTGAGGGGCATATCATTTTTCTTAGAAATCCCACCGGCCCTATGACATTCATCACAACACTTGACGAGATCGCTAGCATCCTTGTAAAGAGTAGGCCAAAAGAATCCACAACTCAACACTTTTGTAGCCATTATCGCTCCACCATGGTGACCGCCATATGGAGAAGAGTGTCAAACCTCAATAATTCCCATTTGTTCTTCCTACGGTACGCATCGTCGAATCACCCCATCGGTACAAATTCGAAAGAGACAAGTCTCATCCCAATAATAGTCAAGGCAATCCCGTTTTAGCTTCTTCCTTTGGTTTAAAGAGAACTCATTCGGTACAATGCCACTCACAAGATAATTAGCTAAGTCGGCGAACCATGGGATCCGGATCATAGAAATGGCTAGGAGTTGCTCGTCGGGAAATGAATCATTTATCTCAAGGCCATCATGTGGCCTCCCCTCCTCCTCCAAACGAGACAAGTGGTCCGCCACTTGGTTTTCATTACCCTTGCGGTCTTGAATCTCTAGATCAAACTCTTGCAAAAGAATCACCCACCGCATTAGTCTTGCTCTAGAATCTTTCTTGCTCATCAAATATCGAAGCGCCACATAGTCGGTGTGAACAATCACCTTTGAACCCATCAAGTACGGTCGGAACTTCTCTATAGCAAAGACAATAGCAAGGATCTCTTTTTCAATCAATGTGTAGTTGACTTGGGCATCATTCATGGTCTTGATAACATAGTAGACCAGATGGAAGATTTTGTTGATACGTTGGCCCAATACCGCTCCAACCGTCAAATCACTTGCACCACACATGAGCTCAAAAGGTAAGCTCTAATTCGGTGCGGTGATAATATGAGTAGTAGTCAACTTGAACTTGAGCAATTTGAATGCCTTCATACAATCTTCATTGAAATAGAACTTAGCATCCTTCTCCAAAATTTTGCACAAGGGGTTTACCACCTTAGAGAAGTCCTTGATAAATTGGCGATAGAACCCCGCAAGAACCAAAAATCTCCTCACTCCCCTCACGGATGTAGGGGAGGGAGTTTGGAGATCACCTTAATTTTTCCCTTGTCGACCTCAATACCATGCTTTGAAATTTTGTGATCGAGGACTATGCCTTCCTCGACCATGAAGTGACATTTCTCCCAATTCAAGACCAAGTTTGTTTCCTCACATCTTGCTAATACCTTGTCCAAAATATCCAAGAACTCGTCAAAAGAATTCTCTACCATGAAAAAATCATCCATGAAGACCTCAAGATAATCCTCCACTATGTCGATGAAGATAGCCATCATACACCGTTGAAAAGTCATCGGTGCATTGCATAAGCCAAATAGAATCCACGAGAATGCGAAAGTACCATAGGGGCAAGTGAAAGTAGTCTTATGTTGGTCCTTAAAAGCAATAATAATTTGATTGTAGCCGAAGTATTCATCAAGGAAGCAATAAAAAGCACGTCCGGCCAACCTATCAAGCATTTGATTAAGAAATGGAAGCGGAAAAGGATCTTTCCGAGTGACTTTGTTCAGCTTCCTATCCATGCACACTCTCCATCCGGTGACAGTTCTTATGGGGATCTATTCTGTCACGACCCAAACCGATGGGCCGTGACGGGTGTCTGAGTCCTACCTGTCAAACACCCCTAAACATGTGTATAAAATATGAACCTGAATAACATCTGCTAAATTACGAGAACATTATACATGAAGGGAATTTTCACAAAAAGGCATACATACATATACGTACAACATACGTAGGACGAGCCGACAAGGCTGCTATAGGCAACTATACATCTCAAAACTGGAAGCCGGCAAGGCCACATACTATCCAACTAGACATACTGTCTACAGACTTCTAATAGAAACATAACTGTATAAAGATGGGTCTGAGCCACGTCATACCCATATATATCTATATATAAATGTATCGTACCAATATCAAAAGTAGCTCCGGATCAAGTGGAGCACTCCAACTCTCGCTGATCAGGGATCCTAAGAAAGGGGACTGTCAGTTCGCCTACCTGTACCTGCGGGCATGAAACGCAGCATCCCCAGGCAAAAGGGACGTCAGTACGAATAATGTACTGAGTATGTAAGGCACATAAATAAGTACATAAGAGATATGAAAGAAATATAGAGCACATGACTCAATCTGAAAGCCTGAATAGCTTTGTAAATCATAAATTACTCTTAGCGTCATGCATATGCATATGAATGTCATGTCGTGCATAGGTACATGTTTCATAACATCATCAGCCTCTGAGGGCATCCCATCATATCATATCGGCCACTGTGGGCAAAATCATTATCGTATACCAGTTGATCAGGTAGTGGTGCGTATATAACGCCATAACCTTTCTCATATCCCATATATACATACATATATACGCGTATATAACGCCGTTTGATATACATACATATATATGCGTATATAATGTCGTTTGAACCATATTTCAGCCACTGAGGGCAACATCATCATCATATACCAGCTGATCAGGTGGTGGTGCGTATATAACGCTGTAACATTTTCCCATATCCCATATACATATGTTTAAATACATGCGCGTATATAACGCCATCTGGTCATGGGTCAATGTGCATATGTAAATGCATGAAATAAATATCAAATATGTCAATAAAATCTCTCGGTACGTCATAAGGCCATTATGCCTCTGATTAATATCATGAAATAAACTTTACCAACATCGTATTTTCGAGACCATGAACAGGAGATAATAATAATTCTCATGGGGAATCAAGAATATAGACACCCCTACTATTACTAAGAATAGAGTAATTTATAGAAACTATGTATTTTCTCGTTTCTTCAGTATAATTTGGACCATGCCAAAAGAAAGAAGGGATAGCTTTAACATACCTTAATTACTTATAAGAACTCGAAAAGATTGTAGATGAACATTCAAACTTGGAAAGAATTATCCTCAAAGTGTTGGCATGAATTATCAAAACAATGAAAGAAAACCTTAAGTAAGAGGTTCTGAACGTTTTTTGGTTCCTCCTTTCACCAAATGATGTATGTTATATGTAGTCTTTCCAAATATGAGAATAAATGGTTATTAAATGTATGGCTTCCACCTGGCCATGTATTGGCGGTGGAAGTCCTATATTTATGACACATAAAACTTCTAACATTTGAAGAAAGCACCGAACCAAACTATTCACAAAGTTTCTTACAAATGCTTTATCATAATTTGATATATCTGTTATATAAAGAGTTTCATACGGTTGAACTTTTCAAACTAATCAAAGTAAAATGTTTACCAAATGAAGTTATATTTCTTTTTCTCTGAAATAATTTGGTTGCTTAATTCTTAAAATAGTAAAAAGGTAACCTTCTTTCTTGTGAGAAAATAATTTCTATTTTTACAATAAAGAAAATTTCATAAACTTCCTCATATTATGTGTACAATTTAAAATATATTCGAAAGTAGTAATATTAATAACTGTATAAAATCATTTTTTTCAAACCATTTTTTTTTTAAAAAAAAGGTTCCACTCAAAATACCATATCAAATAAATATATAACGATATCAAGGTTGTTAAACTTACGGGGTGTAACATATTCGTTCTTGTCATTTGTTATCGCAGTCATGCCCCCTTTCTTTGGGACACATTGCACCAGAGAGGTCCACGAGCTATCGGAATTGGGGCAAACAGCCCCGGCATCCAACCATTTAATGATCTCCTTCTTCACCAGCTCTTGCATTGCTTCATTTAATCTTATATGATGTTCAACGGAGGATTTGCAATCCTCCTCCAAAATAATCTTGTGCATGCAAAAGGCGGGGCTTATACTTCGAATATCCGCCAATGTCCATCCTATAGCTTTCTTCCTCTTTTGGAGCACTGCCAAAGTAGAGTCTACATGCACGTTAGTCAAGAAAGAGGAAAGAATAACATGTAAAGTAGAACATGGGCCAAGAAACTCATATCTGAGATGTGAAGGCAAAAGGCTTTAGCTCCAAAGTGGGAAGCGCCTCGATTGAGGGCATTGTTGGAGGAGTCTTTCGGTTCTCAAGACCTAAGGACAATTTTCGGGGTTCATAAGTATACGACCCTATTCCTTGTAATGCATTTACACATTCTTCAAAGCCTTCCTTCTTATCCTCATCATGATTAAGCAACACAACTTCCAAGGTATCATCAATATTCATCACAGCACTAGCATCATTAACAATCACTTCGGTCACTAAGTCCACAAACGAACAAAATTCGTTGCTATTTGGTTTCCTCATCGATTTGCACACATGGATAACCATTTTTTCATCACCCACCCGGAAGGTGAGCTCACCGGCTTCCACATCAACTAGAGCCTTACCCGTAGAAAGAAAAGGTCTACCCAAGATAATAGGCACCTCATAGTCAACCTCACAGTCAAGAATTACAAAGTCCGCCGGAAGGATGAACTTATCATCACGAACTAACACATCATCAATAATACCCAATGGTTTCTTCATAGTCCTATGTGCCATTTGCAACCTCATAGATGTGGGTCTTGGTTGCCCAATTCCCAAAGTTTTGAACACAGAGTAGGGCATCAAGTTGATACTTGCCCCAAATCACATAGAGCTTTAGCAAAGTCGGCGCTCCCAATAGTGCAAGGGATTGTGAAAGCGTCGGGATCTTCCAATTTCGGAGACATTGGGTGCACAATAGAACTCACTTGATGTGTCATTTTGATAGTCTCACAATTCATTGATCTTTTCTTTGTCACCCAATCCTTCATGAACTTTGCATAACCAAGCATTTGTTCCAATGCCTCAACCAACGGCACATTAATGGATAAACTTTTTATCATGTCAATAAAATTCTTCAATTGGTTCTCACTATTTTGTTTTTCGAGCCTTTGAGGGTATGGGAGGAGGCCTTTGCATTGGTGCCTTGGCCTTTGGCACTACCAGTTCCGGTATGTCAATCATGTGCTCCTTAGACGAGTTCACTTCCTCTTGGGTCTCCTCCACACTTTCATCAATGTCAATTATCACTTCTTCATTATCTTGAACCACATTACTTGGAGTCTAATCTTCTTGAACCAACTCATCGTCATCCATAGTTCCTCTTTTATTTTAGGTAGTTACATCTCCACCTCTTCCGCTCCTCGTGGTTACAGCCATGGCATGTCCTGTGTTGTTCCCACCCTTTGGGTTCACCATCGTATCACTAGGTAGTGCCCCCTTAGGATGAGTGTTTAACGCTTGCGAGATTTTGCCAAATTGAACCTCCAAATTTTGGATTGAAGTGTTGTGGGAGGTTAATTGAGCATTCTAGTCGGTATTTTTATTCATCATTTGTTTGAAAATATTTTCAATCCTTCCCATCTCATTATTGGAAGAACTAGAACCTTGAGACGGATATGGAGGCGGGTTGTTTGGTTGTTGATACATCGGGGGCCTTTGAAAGCCCGACCCCCAATTCCCTTGGTTATTATTGTTCCAACTCCCTCGGTTGTTTCCACCCCAATCGCTTTGATTATTGCCTCCCCAATTTCCTTGGTTACCTTTATTATTCCAATTGCCTTAATTATTGTTATTCCCCCAATTACGTTGATTGTTGTTACCACCACTCCAATTGCCTTGGTGGCCTTGGTTGTTCCAATTTCCTTGATTTCCTTATGATCTCCATTGTTGTTGATTTTGACCTTGAGCATTATTTCATTGACCTTGATAATTGTTGACATATTGCACTTTTTCTTCTTGCTCATTGTACGGATCACCTTGGTCATACCCGCTATCATCTTGCATAAATCATTCCGGACGATTTTGTACTTGTTGACCTTTTTGCTGTCTCTTGTTCATCATCATATTCACACCTTCCATCGCATTCACTTGCTTCGACCCTTGAACTTGTTGAAGTTGAGCTTTGGCCAATTGATTCATTGTGGTTGTCAACTTAGCAATAGCTTGCCCATGATCATGTAGTTCCTTGTGTAGGTGAATGAAATTTGGGTCACCTTGAGGAACATTGGCTCTACTTTTCCACGCTGATGAGGTATCCGCCATCTCATCCAAAATTTCACAAGCTTCAGCATAAGGTGTGTTCATGAAGTTCCCACCGGCGAGTTGATTTACCACACATTGATTTGTCGTGTTGATCCCCCTGTAGAAGGTTTGCTGGATCATGGCCACGGTCATATCATTATTCGGGCACTCTTTAAACATGGTACGATATCCTTCCCAAATCTCGTGCAATGGCTCATTAGGTTCTTGCTTGAACGCAAGAATCTCATCCCGAAGTGTAGCCATGTGCCCCGGAGAGAAAAATTTGGCTATAATTTTTTCCGCCAACTCATCCCATGTATGGATGGAATGATTAAGCAATCTCTCTAACCAGTCCAATGTTTTTCCCCGTAGAGAAAAGGGAAAAAGCCTCAACATCAGCGCATCCTCGGAAACATTGGTTTGTTTGCTCCCCCAACAGGTATCCACGTACCCTTTGAGATGCTTGTAAGCATTTTGACTTGGAGCTCCAGTGAAGAATCCGCATTGCTCAAGGAGTGTAAGCATCACATTGGTGATTTGGATGTTGCCCGCCCTAATGCGGGGCGGGACTATGGTGTTGGCATAACCTTTGGTCGGCAACATCGGTGTGCAGCCGCTCTTGGCGGAGGTGGGGGAGGGTTAGGAATGTTGTCATGAGGCGGTTGGCCTCGCCTATTTATTTGTGGTTCGGGATGAACCCCATCACCTTGATCATCGTCCACTTCCTCCCCCAATGACAAATTCTCGAGGGGCTCATTTTTTAGAGCTATTTTTGTACCTATAATCAATTCAAAAATAAAATTAGTAACTCGGATGGAAAATAAGACAAATCGCACACAAACCTAGATATATATAGCTAAATCCGTTTTGCTCCCCGGCAACGGCGTTAAAAATTGGTCTCGCCCAAACTCACACCATAAATATATGTTGTGAGCCGGTCGAAGCAATAATAAAAACCCAACACAAGTTGGGGTGGAATTCACAGGGAGTTAAATGTAGGATTAGGTATATACCTAGTGTGAATGTATGATATGCCTTAGATTACACTTCAACATTTTTAATTGTTGTTTCTACTTCTACTTTTAAACTATTGATTGTAATTGCAAAGCTAGGAGACAATATTTTTAGGTTTTGGTTGTTTTTCAAGTGATAAAAGATCTAGGGATGCGACTTTCGCCTAGTTGGTTACCTAACGAATTTAGAGATTTAAGGCATGTTTGGTTGATCGGGATACAATATAACAATCACACGCAATTACTCACTCTATACCTCTCGGTAGTTTGAGTGATTTTGCTCAATTTGGCTTTCTCAAGTCCAAATGGGTATCTTATGAAGCAAGTGATAAATGCTCTAGCCGGGGTCTTACTATCTCTAGGTTTAACCCTTTAATTGGGGCTATCAATTTCTTGAGTTCACCCAAATTCCTAGTTAGCCAAGTTTTTCAAGACTTAGTCTCACTTTCTCAAGTAGAGACTAAGTCAATTTGGCATGAATTAATGTTTGCAACCATTAATTCTAGAATTCAAGCAAGAACAAGGCTAAATACCATATACCCAATCATAAATAAGTCCTAAATCAATAACGCATTAAGTACCCATACTAGGGTTGGGTCACAACCCTAGCTAAGGGTTTAACTACTCATAAAAAATAAAAATATTGAAGAAGAAACTAAGATAGAATTCATAATACTTTATTAGGGAAAAAAATCTAGTGTTTAAAAGCTAAACTAGTACAAGGTTACCCAATACAGTAAATAAAAACAGCTCAGGTGTCCCAACTTACAAAACTTAACCTAAAAATGACAAAAGGTTCTATTTATACCCAGCTAAAAATATCTGACAAAAATACCCCTGCGGAGGTTGTGCGGCCACACAATTATGTATGTGGTCCGTACTTTGAGATTGACTGGTCAACTGGGAATTCTGCGGTCGCATAAAACTGAGATGCGGTTGCACTTCCTCTAATTGTGCGGACCGCACATTTCTGAGTGCAGCCGCACACTTGAACTTGGGTTGAGGCTGGACCTCCTTCTGCAGACCGCACATTTATGAGTGCGGCCGCACACTAATAGTGCAGTCCGCACATCTTCAAATTGCCCAAAAACATGGTCTTTGTATCTCCTCTTCCGCGGCCGCACAATATTTGTGCGGTCCACATTCTCTGAAGGAATTCCATCAGTACATATTCAGAGTTTGCGGCCGCACACAGTATTTTACGGTCCGCATTATAGCCATTTTTGCCTTATTTTGGTGCTTGTCCAATTGCTTCTTTTTGAGTTGATTTCCACTTCTTTCGCTTATTTCCCAATATCCCTGCAGGAAGCATATTTCATTAGTTCTCGAGAATACCTTTAAGCATTTTTTAGCTAAAATACAAGTAAAAGAGAGCAAATAAGCGGTCAAAATTCCTACTTATCAATTATCCATCGATTAATCTATTTTCTATACGTATTAAATATAGGTCAGGTCGGATAATATATCCGTTTTGCATTACCGTTTTCAATATGTCCATATCTAACCCTGCCTGCCCGTTTGACACCCCTACCTCCATTTCGCTTTATACAATGGTATTTCAATATAGATAAAGAAAATATTAGTAGAGTTTTAAAAAGATTTTTGATAAATACTAAAGGTATCATCAAAACTTCTATTTTTAATATGTCATGACATTTGAATGATTATATGGGCATGTCATTGAGGGTAAATAATATAAAATTTAAAATTAAAGAGTTTCTAAACATATAGTTACGACATTGAAAAACGTCATATGAAATGAAACAAAAAGAGTATATTATTATGAAGTCCTTGACCGAGAGAAATATTCAACAGTTGTACATTTGTAATGTTTGTCACATGCATATGCTCAACAAAAAGAAGCAAATTCAAAATTTAGAGTTAAGTTTCACACGAAATCAATGACTATAGATTAAGTATCTTGTATATATGCATTTAGCACTTAACTGTGGTTAAATGATAAGTTTTCCACTTTTAATTCTCAGTTGCATAGTTTGGGGTATTATTTAGCCGTGAACTTGTGTTTAGCATTTAGAACATAGGAAACCTAATTTGCCTACTCAATTAAATCTAATTTCTTTGTAGTGTATTACTTCCTGCCACAATCTCTACATAAAAATTTCAATTCGTTGTTGGCGGATGCTTTTCTGAGTATTTATTCCTTAATTATAATTGAGAAATTTTTTAATTTATCTCAATTTTGTCACTTGATTAAATATAATATCCATATCTTATATTGTTCTTACAGCAATGCTTTTCGTTTCGTTTTAAGTACGTAATTTTTCCTATTAATTTAATCATTCGATATCTAATGTTTACATGCGGACTATTTTTGGTTCGCATAGAATAAGTTTTAAGTAACCAACGCAGCTTTATTCTGCATTTCTGTGAGACTCTAATGTCCTGATCACACGGCTATCATCTTTAAAGGTCATTTGGTAAGGTGCATAAGAATAGTACGGAATAAGGTATATTAGTAATACATGAGTTAGTAATGCAAGCATTAATTATGCAAATATTATTTGTTATCTAATATTTGATGTGGTGTATTAAAATTATAATGCATTGCATAATTTATTTTTTAAATAATTGTTTACAAATGTCCTCCATATTCTCTACCTTTAAGGGACTTTAAGGACAATTTTATCTTTAACCATGCTAATATACATGCATTAATAGCGTTGATATTATTAATGTCATGATTTTCTATGCATTACTTATGCATAAGATAATGTCAAATATGATGTATACACAGATTAAAAAAATATGCCAAATAAAATATTAATAATACATGTATCTTTCTAATACCTCCTACCAAATGACCACTCACTTACCAAATGACCACTCACTTATATGTAATTAATAGTGAAAGAATCTTGTAACTAGTTGCGTGGGCAGAGGGATACTAGCATTATTTTAAACATTGGCATCGAAATTAGCACATTAAATTTTCATATCAAATCTTCCAACCGATAATTAAACTCTTCTTAATGACCCCATGTCAACTTCATATTAGATATTACCCAAAATGCAGATTTTCCCAATGCGATCCCAGACACACACAGACCCCATCAGAAAACGTTTCTTTTCAATTGCAGATGTCCCATTTCTGGTGCTTCTTCCCCATCTTGCTCTCTTTTCTCTTTTTCTTTTTTGCATAAGATACCTATCTTCTTCAATTCCTACTTAGTTGATATCTTAACTAAAAAAAATACAAGAAAATTGAGTCCTTTATATGGGAAAAAGCCGAGGAATTGTGACAGTATTTCATTGAAAAGAAAAAAGAGCAATAATGGAAGCATTGAAATCAAAGTAGCAAGAAATTGCTAAGTTGTGATTGAGTTCTTCAATGAATTTAACTTAAACGCATAGTTATGAGGAGAAAAAAATAATTGAAAACTCTATAATTCCAACCCCTCCTTTTTAATGTCTTCACAATTCTAGGAAAGAAAAAAAAAAACTCAACTTTCTCAATTAACTTTGGCCTTCTTACTAGTCTTCAGTTTACAAACAAATCACCAATACCCCAAATTGAAGAAAAAAACAGAGGAGTAATTTGAACCCCAAAAGAAATTATAATTATACTTAACCCAAAAAAAAAAAAAAAGGAAAGAAAGTCAAACCAAATTGAGCTGAAATTAGAAGGTCCATTTCAAGATCTTGACTCTGAGATCAACCTTACACTTAGCATTACTTGTTGAAGCCACAGCTGGAGCTTTCCCTTTTGGAGTTGGTCCATGAATTCCTTCACACGTTACTCTGATCCCTACCCTTTTGCTTTTCAATTTGTCCATTTTCACTACAACCATTGTATCCATCAATAATGTCACTGGCAACCCAGCTTTTCTCTTCAGATCTGATTTCAAAGACGAGACGGAATCAGCATCAAGAACTTGAGACACCATTGATAGAGTGGAATGTATAATAGTGATATTATTTGGACTGCTAGTGAACCCTGGAAACGACCCATTTGCTAAAACAACTTGATTTGATAACGCAGTTATAGAGATGGGGTTATAGTTGTATATCATTTTCTTGTTTGGGTTTTTAGTTGAGAGTGTGAGGTTGAGTTTTGCAGTGAGGTGGGTGGTGTCATCGGCGGTAGTAGTAAGGTTGAACTGTGAGATTTTGAGTGAGGAGATTGAAAATGCGGGGCGTTGAGGATGGTAAAGGACGTAGAAAATAGCACCGGCAATGGCTGCGAGGAGAAGGATAATGAGAATGGTGAGAATGAACCAGAAAGAACACATACAGAAACAACGTCGGCAGTTGCAACGGCGGTGGTTGTGTCGGTGGTAGGCAGTTGGTGTCGGTCGGTAAGGGATGCGATTTGGATTGTACATCTGGTTCTTGACGGTGGCGACAGCTGGATTTGCGGCGGTGGCTGTAGCATTGGGAGCGGTGGCTGTGCCATTAGGCTTGGCTGATGGATAGACTCTGTCAGTCATTTTTTTGGGGGGAGAAAATGAAAAATTGTGAAGCAAAGTGTCAAAAGTTTTTTGTGTTTGATGTTTTTCTTTCTTTCTTGATTTGGTTCAAAGCCCTTTTGGGGGTGTAGACTATAACCACAAGGGGAGAAATGGGAATCTCTTGGATTGTTTGTTTTGTTTTGTTTTCTTTTTTATATTTTTAGATTTATATCTCTGATATACCCACTTGGTTTCTCTAGGTCTCCATTTTCTCTTTCTTTTTATATGTCAAGTTGCATTCTAATTTGTTTTTAAATGAAAAATTATGAGTTATATTCTATGAAACTTCTTAAATGCAACCAAATTTATTGATTTGAGAACCCGGTTTATAATTTTGTCTAAAGGTGGGGGATGTGGGGCTTGGAATTTGTAAATCTTAATCTACCCTTTTGATAACACATGAACAAGACTGATGCAATAAATGTGAACTCAATTTAAGTTATATACCCTATTGATGTAGCTTAATATGATATGCATAGTAATTATTGTTTTTATTAAATTACTAATTAATACTTATTAATAATTATCTTATATAATAGTTTTTCTATAATCAATACATAAATGTTTAACTCAATTCAGTGATGATAAGATGAAGAAAACATATGACCTTAAACGTAGCTATGCTCAAAAGTAGGGTTGTACATGATCGGGTTGGTTCGGTTTTTATCAAAATTAAATTAAATCAATTATATAGATTTGGATTGGTTCGATTTTGTCGGGGTTTTTGGATTTTTGATTTTTTTTTTTTTTTGTTACATGAATATTATTTCAATCTTACTTTGTTAAAGTTATAGATAAAGTTTTGATAAGCGAATATATGTTTAGTAAATATTGGAAAAAATGACAAACATATAATCTATTAAAATATTTTAATGGGAGAACTTTTTTAGTAATACATGATAGTTTTTTTCTTAGTCGTCTAACAATAATTTTCATTGATGTACGCTTTCTAGGTTAACACATGAGAGGATCCCAAATATTTTAATATTTTTAAAGAAAATTCAATATAAAGTCTTAAAAAATATATAGAAAAATGATATATTTATGTCGATTTGGTTCGAATTTTTTTACTCAATATCAAACCAAGTCAAACCAAACATAATCGGATTTTTTAATCGGTTTGGTTTGATATTTTTCGGTTCCGTTTGAACACTCCTACTCAAAAGTAAGCGTCAAAATAGGCAAAATACTTCAGATTTTATGGAAAAATGACACCGTTAACCGCTGTAAAAATAATAGCCGAAAAAATATTTAAAAAAAAATATATTTTTGTATATATGTATATTGTGTATGTTATATAAAAAATTATACAAGTTTTATATATATTTTCGCCTACCAAATATAAATAGTTTCTGGCGCAGGCTAAAAGTGATAATACCCCAGATTTATTGCTTTTGACCTTATTTGGCCCCAAGAATATATTTGCATAATTTATGCGTGATTTATTCATATACAATCTATGACATTTATTTATTCTTTTCCTCATACTGTTTTATACCTTTCTTTCCTTCATTTATTTATTTCTGATTATGAGGTGGTGCAGCATACCTTTCATGAAATCTAGGTGTGGGGATTCAGACGTTATAGTAATAGGAAAAAAAAAACAATGGGTGAGTCCACCTTATTTGACTGTTTGGCACAAGAAAATAAAATTAAAATAAATATTAAAGTATAAAAGAAGTTAATTTTAAATATATGCCTTGCACATTGATGATCCAAATCCTACTTTTAGAACTTCTCTCTTGAGTTAATTATAATGTCCCAAACTCCCTAATCATAATAATGATATTTCCTCAATGTATTGTGACCCCATATTTATTATGGAAATATATGTTTGATAGCCCTAATTTATGATGCAAAAGCTCCCTTTTATATGAAATCAATATCTCACTTTCTCTACCTAAATGTAATTAATACATTCAAATATCTAAGCCACAAGTATAAATAATATAATAGGGGTAACACATTTTGGTTTGAATATCCTTACCATGTCCTTTTCTTTAGATCCTAATAAAGATCAGACATTTACGCCCTCTGATCCACAATAAGTAAATAAATAATCAATTTGCTTTTTTATTTTGATCCAAAATAAGTGTCCATTTATATAATTAAGAAAAAAATTATTTTTTTCCAAAACTACCCCTATGTACGTATTCCTAAAAAGTCTTTTACTCCTCACATTAACTATGCTGCAACATTTAATTAAGGGTAATTTAGTCCCACTAAATTTTTTTGTCTAGAATTTTGTATTTCTTTAATGGGTGTGCCCAAAGCAAATTGATCACTTATTGTGGACCAGACGAAGTATTTAGTTAAATTACATGAATAGGAGAAAGCAATGGGGTAATATAATTTGGAGATTTATCTCGACAAATTTTCTTAAACTCATTTTCACAAAATAATGAAAACAATTTAGAATTCGAAAATATGTCTTTATAATCACATGTCATCAACTAATTAAACGAAGGGTTGGGTATAACCAATTAGTGAGTGGATACAATTATTTATGACTCGCTATTGTTTTTAACTTTCCAAAAATTAAGAAATTGAGGAGCTTACTTTAAGAATTGGTATAACACACAATACAATTTACTTTATACGCCTAGTGTGACATTTTATACGACCTTGTTACTATTTTAAAAATTAAAATTGCCTTTTTAAAAAAAATTATCTTAACTAATAAAAGTTGTATGATTTTTACCCTTTTATGTAGAACTTAAATTTATAAGTTTATTTTCTAAAAAATTAAAACTCAATATACATATGCTTATCCAACGTTAGATATTTTGACTGACATATTCTGTTCTTTTTGAGACAGATTAAGCAACGGGTCGTTCGTTTTGAAAAAAAGTTATTCTGGATTAGTTATATTGAGATTAGTTATTCTGTATTATTTTTTATTGATTGTTTGTTATGTTATATTAATTTTTGAATTGTCAATTTTACTGCTTTGTCTTGGGATAACTTATCACGTGGTTAGTGATTACTATTCTACCATCTAGCAGGTATAAGATATCTCGATACTATTTTTAAACCTGAAATAAATTACCTAAAATTAGTAATTAAATAAAGAATAAGCCGATACTAAATTTTTATCCCAAAATTACTTTTGCTTATCAATCATACCAAACAACCCTAATAGAGTTTGCTTGGTAACAATTAGTTCAAGATATTGTAAAGCAACAAAAAACAAACGTTTCTCTTAAGCACAAAAAGGTTTCACTTTGAATTACCTTTTCTAACAAGATTAAAAACGTTTGGCCAACGTATATAGATGCGGAGTTAAAATTTGATGTTTATAGGTTTCGAATTTAATATAGAACTTATAGCATATTTTAGTAACTGGGTTCGCAATTATATATTAATACAAATTTAATAAATTTTTTAATATAAATACAATATCTACACAAAAGTCAGTGAATTCGGTCGAACCCGTAATAGATACCCGACCTCCGACCCGGGAACATATCTTCCAAATTAGAGTCGCCAAAAGGGTAATTATGGAAAAGTTGCAAGTTTAGCTTAAAGTTCACCTATTGCAACTTGCAAGTGCAATCGGATAACAAATCATGTCATTATTAAAAAGAAAAAAAAAAAAAAAAAAAAAAAAAAAAAAAAAAAAAAAAAAAGACAAAGCACACCGACAAATTCGTCCCCTTCTAGCATCTGTCATGTACTTTGTTGGAATAACAAAGTAATTAGTGGGACTAATCTCTTCATTATTATGCTTAACTGAAAAGTCAAATGAAAATCATATCTTTTCCTGAAAGTTAAAAAAAGGACAGTATTTCAAGAATTAATCTACAACTTTAATCATAAAATATTTATTTAAAATACAATGTATCTCTCTTTAAATCTTTACTAAATGAAAATTCTACTAACTGAAATAGTAAAATTATTTTGAAAAAAGGACTCCAATAAGCACCCTGTATATTTCTGAAATGAAAATATTAGGAAATACTAATATTTAGAATCGCCAAAGTAATTTATCGTGATTTTGATATAATTGGCTATAAAACTATGATAACAAAAGACAGTAATTATATGACGTTCAGTACTTGAGCCACCGACACACGGGGACTTGATTAAAGAAAACAAATAGTACTACGTTGAAAAAGGTGAATCTAAAATTTTTCCCTTTTCTAATTATGTTTTGTTTATTTCAGTTGATGTCCATTTGGGGATTACACAAAATCTCCTTAAACTTTCTCCTGATTACAAGTCTTCCTTATTATCCATATTACATAACCCTCTGCATTTTAAGTTTCTGCAAAAATTACCTGAATTATTTTTCAAAATAATATTAGTCATTTTAAAGATTTCATATTAGTCATATATTACAACACTTCAGTATTAAACACTGTAATATAGTTTACTATGGTACCGATTACAAAATAAGCTTAGGCTTAGCTAGCATTTGGACATAAATTTTGTCAAAACTTAAAAAGGAAGATTTTGAAGTTGTATTGAAAAATAATTTTTGGGAGTTGAGGTTATGTTTGCACATGCATTTTATTTGAAAAGTTGAAGTTTTGTGAGAAATGTTTAAATTGCAACTGCTTGATAAAAAAAATGAAAATAAAGACTTCTTCTGGTTTCAACAACCTCTTGTGAGTCTTATAAAAAATGGACAGTGTTCAATTGGAACATGAAAACGTGACTAAATTGGTCTAGTTACTCTTCGGGGCGGAGTGGAAGAAGGGGGGGATTCTCGAACGCGGAATTGATCCAATGAATTCGAAAGAATTGAACGAGGAGTCGTATAAGGTGAAAATCTCATGTACGGTTGAAAGTATTTGACCCAAAAACTACCTTAAACCAGTTTTTTTTAAAACAATTAAAATCTATGGCCAACAGGAGCTTAATTTGACTTTGATTTCGAAGTTGCAAAATATCCTATATTGTTTTTTCCAGAATTTATTTTGTTAATCTGGTTCGACTACTTTCTGTTTCTGGTTTTATTTCAGAAAGTTTAATGTTTTATTATTTTTACAGCAATACAGATTGAATAACAATCTTAAGGAACTTACTTTTATTATATTTTGTATTCTGTTTGTGGAGATTAAAATCTGTGTGAGTTTCTACTCCTTCTGAATCTTACTATTCTGATTTGAAGATATAAAAACTTCATCAGAGTATTGAAATTCAGAAAAACGATTTGAAGAACATAAAAACTTCATCATTTCTGTGAAACAATATATAAAATCTTCGATTTTTATTTCTCATACGTATTGTTTATTGTTAATTACAATATTGTTTATTGTTCTGGTTTTGCCATTAATTGAACTTTTCTGTTGTTGACAGTAAGAAAATGACAATTGATAACGGAAATCCTTCTGCGGTTGTTGCTGCAACGACGATATCCTCGTCAAGCCAGACTAACTATTCCACCGGCCGAGAAATCGGGGAAATTTACTAGAGCCAACTTCAAAGGATGACAGCAAAGGGTGTTCTTCTGGTTTACCACACTTGGTATGCAGAAATTCACTAGTGAAGAGCCTCTAGTGCATGTTGCGGACATGCCGGACAACGAGAAATTCATGATTGTTGAGGCATGGAAACAGGCAGATTTTCTTTACAAAGGCTATATCTTAAGCGCTTTAGAGGATGACTTGTACAATTTGTACAGTGCGATGAATACTTCAAAAGAATTATGCGACGCACTTGAGAAGAAGTACAAGGCTGAAGATGCATGCTTGAAGAAGTTCGTGGTTGCCAAGTATCTAGACTATAAAATGATAGACAACAAAAATGTTGGAACCCAAGTTCAGGAGTTTCAACTTATTTTTCACGACTTTATTGCTGAAGGTATGATCGTGAATGAAGCATTTCAAGTGGCTGCAATGATTGAAAAATTTCCTCCTTCGTGGAGAGATTTCAAGAACTATCTTAAGCACAGACTCAAAAAAATGAAGTTGGAAGATCTTGTCATTCGTCTCAAGATTGAGAAAGACAACAAAACAGCCGAGAAGAAGTCTCGTGGAAACTCAACGATCATGGAAGCTAACATCGTTGAGGAGACTGCTCCAAAAAGTAAGAAGAGGAAGAGGTCTTCTGGATAGACTAAGGAGTAAAAAAATTCAAGGGCAACTGCTACAATTGTGGAAGAGTTGGTGATGTGTGGCTAGAATTCGTGATTTTAAGCATTATATACCTCGCATTTTATGTGCT